>JAJONR010000210.1:0-304697 GCA_029582245.1 Solanum etuberosum | reverse complement strand
GAATACTCTTAAGGGGTAAGGAATTGTGAGCTCTCATGAAATAAAAATATGGCATTGTTTGAATGAACTAGCTGAAAACAGACTTCTCATTTTCCTTTGTGTTGCATTTTTAGCTCGGGCATAATGTGTTGGGAAACTATATGCACAACGGAAGCATACCAGAATCATACTACTTACATTAATAATAGATAACCAATAATGTTTATGCTAGAGCACATAAACTTGCTGAAATTTAATTCAAGAATTACCTCTTGAAGCATGAGCAGATACCTTGAAGCGAATTCATAAGTTTGAATTATTCTTACCATAATCAATTACAAATCATTCCACTAGAAATTCATAATTGCAGTCCTCTATTTATATTTCGAAATTCCCCATTAAACACTTATGTAATTCCCCATGTTAAGATTACAGATACTAATCAATAAATTAAATTACTAACGAATTTAATTCAATGATTAATTTCATTTAGAGCACTGCTTAACTTATTTCATGTGTCAGATTCATAAATCCACTTGCAAGGTTTGACACGATGAAAACTTATAAGCTTCTCAAAAAGGCATATCATCAATCTTTATATAGAGACATGGATTCCATCAACTAACTTTTTATTTCACCAATATATATTATTATCATCCAATCTACCAGGCATATTAACCCATCTAAGAATCTCACCTTTTAATAAATCAAAACGATAATCAATATATATAGATCATAATAGTTATATCAGGATTGAGCATATAAGTACATTAAACAGTTTAGAGAATATGCTTTTGTCAGTCAATCTAAACCAACTAACTCTACTCAGTCCCATTCAATTGTCACGACCGAAGGTAGACCCTAGGCGTAACATGGTGTATAAGACCCCGAGAGGCCCCATACAAGCCACTTAGCTTTCATCATATAAGAAATAGAGTAAAAGAAATAAATAGGAACATTTCAAGTCCAAACAATTTTATAAAAGTAAAGCGGAAGTCTAAAAAAATTGTCTCAAGTCATCTAGTACATAAGAATGAATCTAGGCGTAGCCCGTACATCATGTTCCAAACTGAAAGTAAGATGGAAAAAAAATTGTAAAAAATAAGAGTTCGTCCTCGAAGAATGAGGACTCACCAAAGCTCAAAATCTCCTCAACAAACTCTAGCAACGAAACTGAGAACCCTGACTGTCGGACCCTATATTTTGGGAAATGTAGGCAAGAGTATGCGTTAGTACAAAATATGTACCAAGTATGATAGCCATGCATTAAATATTAGAAACATACTTAAAAGAGATACCTTCATGAAATGTAATGACCAAGCTAAAACATGAGATAAAGAGTTAGAAAACATGAGTCATAATACATGGTTAATGCACATAGTCATCATTTTAAACATGTATGAGATACTTCCTTGAAGTAACTTTAGTTCATCATAACTTGCTTGTGGGAAGTAGCCTTAACCGACATATAAGACCATGAGAGCAATCAACATGGAATCCGGTGTCTCCCACACCGAAAAGAGTTGTTCAACTTGCCACGGTAAGGACCATGAACTTCTATCTTATGTGGATCCACTAGCTAATGTCTATCTAGACAATCCTATGTTGGCACATAGTTTATGAGACACGGGTAATCGCTACTTGTGCACTCGGTTCTAAGCTTAACTTTCACGGAATAATTCTTAAACATATTTATCTTAGCTCTTAAAGGAACATGGGTAATCGCCTCTTGTCCTTGCGTCATGTGACATGGGTAATCATCTCTTGTCATTCAATTAGAGAGCATCGGTGATCGCCTCTTGCCTTAATATAAGAATAGCTCCTTAAAATTGGTTCATTTTAGGTGATAAAGGATTTCAACCTGAAGAACCCTTATTATGTGAGAAAACCTTTCACAATCATGCTTTCATGTGTATATAAGAAATCCTTTCAACAAAACATCAACAACAACATCATTGATACTTCACTCTCAAAGCATCCTTAAAACATTTACATCAATTACATACGAACGTGCTTGATTTCATAAACTTCTCTTTCATAATCCAAAACCCACATTATATAATCACAACTTAGAAAACAAGGGGATTACATGGGTTCATGGGGGATCATCATAAAAACATGAAATTAACTCAATTCATGCATAAGATATCATAATTCAATCAATTAAATCAATAATCAAGAGGACCCATAACATACAAGAAAAACCCTAACTCAATTCGGGAATTCGAATTTTAAATAATTTGAGAAGTTAGGAACTCCATGGATGAAAGGCTTAATGAATGAAAACTATCATACCTCAATGCCAATTGTTTAACTTCGATGGAGGAATTGGAGACTTGACTTGGAACCCTAGGTTGAACCCTTATACTTCAAGCTTTTCTAGAGAAAGAAATATTTTGAGAAGAAGACTTGTTCTTCTTTTATAAATATGAGAGAATGACTTGAATGGGTTGACTTTGGAATTAAAATCACTTATATAGGGGTTCTAGGTAAGAGCAAACCGACATAGTATCAAAATAAAATAATTAGAAAAAAACCCAACTGACTCTGACTTACAGCTGACGCAACAAACAAAAGGTGTCCCTCACGAGCTGTCAAGGACCTCACGGGCCGTACTGGCAGCCGTGTTCCTTGACCAGTGGCCTGGGGAAAAGTTCCTTGTGGCCTTGCCCCTTCACGACCACCCTGACGAGCCGTTTGGCTCTTCACGAGCCGTGTATGGGCTCGTGGGAGGAGGCTAGCCTTGATATGGATTCTGCCTCCCCTTCACGGCTACCACCATGGGGTGTGAGGTTCACCACGAGCCGTCTAAGGGCTCGTGGGAAGGGATCCCCTCTTGGCCAAGCACTGGAAGGCTCCACGAGCACCACCATGAGTTGTGTTGCCCTACACGGCCCGTCAAGGGCTCCATAAAGGGTGCCATGGCTCAGTTATGGGCCGGTGACCTCCCACTTGACTCCATTTTCTAGACTTCTTAATTCCGAGGTGTTACATTATATAGCCCAAGGGAACATTCGTCCTGGAATGGGATTCTAGACATATCATGAAAGAAAAGACTCAAATTTAGCAGCCCAACATGCATGTAATTACATAAATGCGCATATCCGAGGAGGAAATATCAACTCCAAGCTAAAACATGTTCAAAACATCATATCATGAAGTCTATATGCAACTCGTACTCCAATGCACATAAACATGTAGAAATTAATCAAGTTGACTCATTTTCTCAAAACATAAGCTTTTTCATGAACATGCATAAATGAGGAAATCATGGGAATATCTAAGATATGTGACACCAAAGAGTAAACCATGAGAAACTCAATACCTCAAGCTAGATTAGGGGTAGAAGGAAAGAGATGAGGATAACGGTACATCATATCGGCCTCGGCCTCCAAAGTAGCACCCTCAACTAACTGATTCCTCTACAACAATTTTACGGAAGCACCTTCTTTATTTCTGAACTTCTTGACTTACCGGTCTTAAATCTCAACCGGAACCTCTTCTTAAGAAAGATTCTCATCAACTCCCAAACCTTCTAAGGGGACTATAGATGTCGGATCTCCGACATATTTCTTCAACAAGGAGACATGGAAAACTGGATGCACCGATGCCAATTCATTAGGCAATTCAAGTTCATAAGCAACCTTACCGATACACCTCAAAATCTGATATGGGCCTACGTATCGGGGACTAAGCTTCCCTTTCTTACCAAAGATCATTACACCCTTCATGGGTGAAATTTTCAAGTAAACCCAATCGTTCACATCGAACTCAAGATCCCATCTTCTAACATCGGCATAGGACGTTTGCCAACTTTGAACCGTCTTCAAGCTTTCTCTAATAAGCCGAACTTTCTCCATAGCCTCATGTACCAACTCGGGATCTATTAGGGCAACTTCACCCACCTCAAACCATCCTATAGGAGATCTACACCTCCTACCATACAAGGCCTCAAATGGAGCCATACTAATACTTGAGTGATAACTATTGTTATATGCAAACTCAATCAAAGGAAAATTATCATCCCAACTTCCCTTGAAATCAATCACACACGCTCTCAACATATCATCCAAAGTTTGAATAGTACACTCCGCTTTCCCATCAATTTGTGGGTTAAAGGCCGTACTAAGCTTAACACGAGTACCAAGACCATTTTGGAAGGATTTCCAAAACTGAGAAGTGAATTGAGTACCACGATCGGAGATAATGGATAAAGGCACTCCATGCAAATTTATCATTTCCCTCCAGTACAACTTAGCATAGTCCTCCACCGAATAATAAATCTTGACGGGAATGAAATGAGTCGCTTTCATCATCTGATCTACTATAACCCAAATCGAGTCATGTTGTCGCTGGGTGACGGGCAAACCAACAACAAAGTCCATATTCAAATCTTCCCACTTCCAAGTAGGAATGCTAATGTCTTGGGATAAACCTCCCAGTTTCTAATGCTCAACTTTCACTTGTTGACAATTAGGACACTTAGCCACAAACTCCACAATATAATTTTCATCCCATCCGATCAGTAGATTTCCCACAAATCACGATACATCTTGGTGGCTCCCGAGTGAATGGAATATCGAGTACTATGGGCTTCTAACAAGATCTTCTCCCTCAAGTCATTAACATTAGAAACAGACAAACGACCTTGATAACTAAGTACCCCATCTCCCTCTTGGGAGAAAGCCTCTACGGAGTTTTTAAGTATCGCTTCCTTTAATTCCACAAAAGTTGGATCAACACCTTGCTTGGCTTTCACATCCGCCACAAAAGATGATTTTGAACCATTGTGAACCGTAACCCCACCTTTGGTAGAGTCTACTAACTGAACACCTTACCCGGCCAATCTCTGAACGTCTCGAACTAACTTCTTCTTATCATCCTCTATATGAGAAACACTACCCATAGATAACCGACTAAGAGCATCTGCCAGCTAATTCGCCTTACCGAGGTGATAGAGAACACTCATACGTAATCTTTCAATAACTTAATCCACCTTTTTTGGTAAAGATTGAGATCCTTCTGATTAAACACATATTGCAAACTCTTGTGGACGGTAAGCACATCTACATGGACCCCATACAAATAATGCCTCCAAATCTTTAAGGCAAAAACAACTGCCGCTAGTTCAAGGTCATGGGTAGGATAATTCTTCTCATGAATCTTAAGTTGTCGTGAAGCATAGGCAATAACCTTCCCATTTTTCATAAGCATACCTCCTAGCACAATTCTCGAGGCATCACAATAAACAACAAAACCATCAGTCCCTTTCGGTAAAGTCAACACCGGAGAGGAAGTAGGTTTATATTTCAATTCCTGAAAACTCTTTTCACATGCTTTAGACCATAAAAACTTAGCCTTCTTTTGAGTTAATGTTGTCAATGGAGAGGCAATCGACGAAAACCCCTCAACAGACCTTCTGTAGTAACCAGCCAAACGCAAAAATCTTCTAATAACCGAAGGGAATAGAGGTCTAGGCCAACTCTTAACCGCATGCGTCTTCTTAGGATCTACCTCAATACCCTTACTTGAAACAATATGACCAAGAAAAGCTATGGACCTTAGACAAAACTCACACTTACTAAACTTTGCAAAGAGTTGTTGGTCCTTGAGAACTTGCAACACAATCATCGAATGGTTGATGTGATCATCTTAACTCCTTGAATAGATAAATATATCATCAATGAACACAATCACAAACATGTCAAAGTAGTGTCTAAACACCATATTCATCAAATCCATAAAAGTCGTCATAGCGTTAGTCAAACAAAAAGACATAAGTAAAAACTCATAATGACCATATCGAGTTCGAAAGGCTATCTTCGGAATGTCATCTTCCTTCACCCTTTATTGGTGATAACCCGATCGAAGGTCAATCTTGGAGAAGTAACTCGCTCCTTGAAGTTGGTCAAACAAATCATCTATCCTTGGGAGAGGATACTTATTCTTAACGGTAACCTTGTTTAACTGATAGTCTATACACATACTAAGAGAACCATCCTTCTTTCTAACAAACAAAACTGGAGCACCCCATGGAGAGATACTCGGTCGAATGAAACCCTTATACAAAAAATCTTTCAATTGCGTATCTGGGAGAAGGTCAATACTAAAGTTTATTTCTCTTTTGGGAGGAATAACGGGTAAATCATCTGGGAACACTTTCGAAAACACATTAACCACGAGGACTGACTCAAGAGTAGGGGTTTCGAAATCTACATCCCTCACCCTAACTAGATGGTAAATGCAACCCTTAGCAATCATCTTTCTAGGTTTAAGACAAGAGACAAACTGACCCTTAGGTGTAGAATTTCCCCCTTTCCACTCTAGGACAGGCTCATTCAGGAGCTGAAACTTGACTACACGAGTTTTACAATCCATAGAAGCATAACATAAGTGCAGCCAATCCAAACCAAGGATAACATCAATATCTAACATATCTAGCTCTACCAGATCAACAAGGGTAACTCTATGGGACAAGGAAACGTGACACTTTCTATAGACCCTCTTTGCCACAATAGAATCACCAACGGGAGTAGAGACAGTAAAAGGATCTATCAACACATCTGGAAGAATATCAAACCTCATAGCCACATATGGCGTCACACAAGACAAGGTGGCATCAGGGTCAAGTAAAGCATAAACATCAAGTTGAAAGACTTTCAACATACCGGTAACCACATCGGGAGATCCCTCTTGGTCATGACGAGTCTGAAGTGCGTAAAATGGGTTTTGCTTGGGAGCATTTGGACCCGAACCTCTTGGACTGGATTAAGGATTAGGTTGAGCCCTTCGGTGATTATCTCCTTCATTCTTAGCAACTAAAGGACAATCTCTTATCTTGTGGTCCATCTTACCACAGCCAAAACAAGTACTGGAACCCGCTAGACACTTGCCCTCGTGCTTCCTTCCACACTTAGCACAAGTAGGCAATAAAGACCCACTACCATTTCCTCCATAAGGATTATGGTTAGACACCCTATCTTTTTTGAATTTATAAGGAGCATTGGAGGAACTTTGGCCAGAAAACCTTTGTCAAAACTTAGAACGACCATGTCCATCGGACCTTGCATGTGAGAAATTACCATCACCAGTTTTAAGACTCTTTGTCTCCCTAAAATTTTCCTTAAGTTTCTCCTATTAAATTTGTTGAGCATGAACCATGAGACGAGAGATATCCATATTGTTAACAAGAATGGTGGTACGACATTCCTTAACCACCATTTCGGACACACCCGAAATGAACTTTCTCATCTTTTCCCTAGGGTCGGCAATCATAGTAGGAGCATATCGAGACAATTGTGTAAACTTCAAAGCATATTCCTTTACACTCATACTTCCTTGATGGAAGTTGATGAACTCAAATACCTTTGCCTCTCTCATCTCAAGGGGAAAGAACCTATCAAGGAAAGCAACTTTGAACTTTTCCCAATCGAGAGGACCCGCATCTTCTAATCTCCCTTGTTTCCATTTGTTAAACCATATTTGAGAAACATCCTTTAGTTGGTAAATGGTCGATTCCACCTTTTCCATCGGTGTCACTCCCATGATCATCAACACCTTAAAAACCTCATCAATAAACTCTTGAGGATCTTCCTCGACCTTAGAACCATGAAACTCCAAAGGATTCATTCTAGTGAAGTCCCTCACTCTAGATGCCACCGTACCCGCATTTGGATTCACGGGAACTACAACCTTCTTATTGGCTTGGGCCGTCACGATTTGGGCCAACACTTGAAAAGCAACCCTAAAATCCACATTAGTCACTTGCTCGGCCAAAGAGTCAACCAAAGATTGAGGAGCTTGAGGAGGAGCTTCTTGTTCTAGCATAAGCTCTTCGAGTAGCCATCTCCTGTAGAGTAACGTATAAGGATTAGGAGAGAGACCTTATAGATTTAAACTCTATCGCATGACTTTAGAGTAATGAAAGAATTAGAGTTTCCTAAATATCTCGTAGCCTCTCATTCATAAGTGTGGCGTGCTTCACACTCATGAACAAGACTCTACTCGACGTGGCTTATGAGACATTCTAGGACCTTTCTAAACCTTGTGCTCTAATTACCAAGTTTGTCACGACCCAAGGTAGCTCCTAGGTGTAACATAGCGTATCAGACCCTGAGAGGCCCCATACAAGCCACTTACCTTTCATCATACAAGAAATAGAGTAAAAGAATTAAAGAGGAACATTTCAAGTCCAAACAATTTTATAAAATTAAAGCGGAAGTCTAAAACATTGTCTCAAGCCATCTAGTAAATAACAATGAACCTGGACGTAGCCCGTACATCATGTTGCAAACTGAAAGTAAGATGGAAAAAAACTGGAAACAATAAGAGTCTGTCCTCGAAGTATGAGGACTCACCAAAGCTTGAAATTTCCTCAACGAACTCTAGCCACGAAACTGGGAACCCTGACTGTCGGACACTACATTTGGGAAAATGTAGGCAAGAGTATGTGTTAGTACAAAATATGTACCAAGTATGATAGCCATGCATAAAATATTTGAAAACATACTTAAAAGAGATACCTTCATGAAATGCAATGACCAAGCTAAAAAATGAGACAAAGAGTTAGAAAATATGAGTCATAAAACATGGTCAATCTACATAGTCATCATTTTAAACATGTATGAGATACTTCCTTGAAGTAACTTTAGTTCATCATAACTTGCATGTGGGAAGTAGCCTTTACCGACATATAAGACCATGAGAGCTATCATCATGGAATCCGGTGTCTCCCACACCAAAAAAAGTTATCCTACTTGCCACGGTAAGGACCATGAACTTATAGCTTATGTGGATCCACTAGCTAATGTCTATCTAGATAATCCTATGTTGGCACATAGTTTATTGGACATGGGTAATCGCCACTTGTCCACTCGGTTTTAAGTATAACATCCATGGAATAGTTCTTAATCATATTCATCGTAGCTCTTGAAGGAACATGGGTAATTACCTCTTGTCCTTGAATCATGTGACATGGGTAATCCCCTTTTTTCATTAAATTAGAGAGCATGGGTAATCGCCTCTTGCCTGAACATTAAAATAGCTCCTTAAAATTGGTTTATTTTAGGTGAGATAGCCTTTCAACTTTAAGAACCCTTATTATGTGAGAAAACCTTTCACAATCATGCTTTCATGTGTATATGAGAAATCCTTTCAACAACATCATTGATACTTTACTCTAAAGCATCCTTAAGACATTTACATCAATTTCATATGAACATGCTTGATTTCCTAAACTTCTCTTTCATAATCCGAAACCCACATTATATAATCATAACTTGGAAAACATGGGGATTACATGGGTTAATGGGGGATCATCATAAAAACATGAAATTAACTCAATTCATGCAAAAGAGATCATAATTCAATGAATTAAATCAATAATCAAGAGGACCCATAACATAGGAAAAAAATCCTAACTCAATTGGGGAATTCTAACTTTCAAAAATTGGAGAAGTTGGGAACTCCATGTATGAAAGGCTTCCATGGATGAAAACTATCATACCTCAATGCCAATTGCTTAACTTCGATGAAGGAATTAGAGACTTGACTTGGAACCCTAGGTTGAACCCTTCTTCTTCAAGATTTTCTAGAGAGAGAAATATTTTGAGAGGAAGACTTGTTCTTCTTTTTTAAATTTGAGAGAATGACTTGAATGAGTTGATTTTAGCATTAAAATCACTTATATAGGGGTTCTAGGTATGGGGAAAATGACATAGTATCAAGATAAAGTAATTAGGAAAAGACCCAACTGACGCTTACTTACAGCTGACGCAACCACCAGATGGTGGCCCTCATGAGCCGTTAAGGACCTCACGGGCCGTAGTGGCAGCTGTTGTCCTTGACCAATGGCCTTGGGAGAGGTTCCTTGTGGCCTTGCTCCTGTCACGACCACCCTGACGAGCCGTTTTTCTCTTCACGAGCCGTCTAGTGGCTCTTGGGAGGAGGATGGCCTTGAGGTGTATTTTGCCTCCCCTTCACGAGCACCACCACGGGGAATGAGGTTCACCATGAGCCGTCTAAGGTCTCGTGGGAGGGGAGCCCCTTTTGGCCAAGCACTGGAAGGCTCCATGAGCACCACCATGAGCCGTGGTGCCCGTCAAGGGCTCCATGAAGTGTGCCATGGCTAAGTTATGGGCTGGTGACCTCCCACTTGACTCCCTTTTCTAGACTTATTGATCTATTAAAATTGAATAAATATTTATTCTATAATAAATATTATATCTAAACATATGGCTAACAGTATATATCCAAACAATCTCCCATTTAGACTTTTAACCATCACGATTGTCATAATGTACTATATGTAAATGTATGGTTAATAGTATATATCCTAACAATCTCCCACTTAGATGTTTAATCTTGAAAATTGTTTGAATTCTATGTCTAAACACATGATTAATAGTATATACCCTAACAATCTCCCACTTAGACTCTTAACTATGCATTTACAACTTTCACCGGCATTCATTTATTTCTTATTGAAAGAAATTTACCAAGCTATTTTCTCATGCAATTTTGTCTAGTAGTGCTTCGTCGTAACAAATTTATTTTGTACTAGATTTTGCGAGACCTTATTATGAAACCCTCCAAGAGTGTACTTCTTTTCAGGAATTTTTCAGGAGTTCTATCATGAAAGTTTTCGCAAGCATACAAAGAAAATCAATCTTCGTTATGATTCTCCCACTATGACTAAGTAGTACTACTATAATCACACTTCCATGTTCTTGAGTCTTAATATTTTATTCTAAACCTTTCAGTATTGAAATATTAACAACCTTTTCATGTAGTGTTCTTTAATTTGCTAAACATCATTCCCACTACTTGAGGTAGTAGTTTTCTTATGTCTAGTAACGTTTCTCCCACTACTTAAATGCAATGTAACGTTAATTTTGACATGCCGATTAGACATTCTTGAGCGTCTGAATTTTCAATTGACTTATTTGTTATTTCTTTGTTCAATTCCCGTAAAACTAGTTTACTTCCAGGAACATGGTTTACTAAATGATCCTTTTCGAGAAAATTGGCAATTGTGTTAACAATTGCCTTATTTTCTTTAGGACAGTAAATTAAACCTTGTTTCATTCTTTTGGATATCCAATTAACACATACACATCCCATTCTTAATTTGAATTTTCGTATTCTCCCTCTCAGCACATGTGCTGGACAATCTTATATCTGAACATGTCACAGATTAGACTTAAGCCAAATCCACACTAGTTCTATAGTTATCCAAAGTACTGATTTGAAAATAATTATATTCAGAATGTGATATGTAGTTCTTAGAACATATCACAAAAGAAGCAAAACAACTATGAATAAGTCTATCATTAATCTTATCATCTTCATAAAAGTCTATTCATTTTCTCTTTTACACCAATCTATTATAGAATATCTGGTGTACACAATTGAAATGCAATTATTCTATCAGATAAGTGACTCATGAGCTCTACAGAGAGGTATACGTCACTACAATCAGATTGCAATGGCTTTATATATTTTTCATGATGCTATTTTCAATTATGTCTTAAATATATTGAGTTTATCAAGACATTCAGACTTACAAAACATCAAAAAATATATTCATATCATGAGTAACCTTTTTGATCATCACAGGTATCACGACCCGAGCCTACACCCTTGATGTGGCCGGCACTCGAGAACTATTGCTGGCCCCTAAGCGAACCATCATCCTGGCTGACTAAATGGAGAAGACTAACTCAAGCATACATAAGCATCAAATTGAAAGAAACGTTTAAAAACAGTTTACTGAATCTCAAAACTTCACTGAATATACTGAGTATCAAATAAAATATCTGAAACTGAAAGACTCTCCAAAACAGTCTATTTATAAAGCCACTACTATACAAAGATGAGTGTCAGGACAAGACCCAAAACTCCTCAAAAGAACTACTACTAAAAACTGGAGTACTCCGAAAGCAAGGAGGTCTCACTCTTAAGAAGACGAGCGGATGAAGTGATCTCAACAGACACTTGTTGAGGATCCTAGGAACTTGTATCTACATCATTAAAAGATGCAGGTCGAATAACATCAGTACATAGAATGTACTAAAATGTAATATATTTGAATAACAAATAACTGAAAGAAAGGACTGCAATAGATAACAAGGTACTCAAGCTGAATATAAAGAAATAAAGGAGTTAATCATTTAAAACTTTACAAAATACTTTCTCATATCTAAACTCAACATAATAAGTGATATAAAAAATACACTTTTAACTCTATTTGGGAGATTCTCTAACCAACAACCATCCCTATGAGCTACGTGATGATACAACGTCTCGCCCACGCTGCCAAAACTGTCCTATACCTTGCCAGGGTATAAAATACCTCAACTAAGTGGATCCACTAAGCTCTGTCCGTAGGCACTTAGGATTCATCTAAAAAGTATGATCTTGTACCCATGTTTCCATACATGGTTTATGAGGAATGTGAATTGTCTGAACTCATCCCCATATCAGTGCTCAATACTACTCCCAATAATATATACTCATGCTCGATGTTTAAAAAATATACTCTTCCTCTGGTTTGAGATAATTGCTCAAACTATCATCTTAAAAGAGGTAACTTCTCTTGAAATATCTTTGAACTAATAACTCATTTGGAAATCAAAGTTTCTCTTTTATCAATGTAAAAATTGTTACCTTTGGGAATACTTAGTTCCTTTATAGTCTTACTCAATTAATATTTGAAAACTCTTTCTTTAAAGTATATCAAAATCATATTGTGATATGATCATTGATGACTCGGAAAGTCATATGGCATAAACATTGATGGCATAACTAGATACCATACTGCTTAAACATTGATGGCATACTCGATTGTCATACTAATAATGTTTTAAAAACTCTTTCTCAAAATTCATCTTTACTTCCTCAAAAACTCAGTTTAAAACTTAAGTGTTGTCTTTAAAAAGCTTCTCAGGATTTATAACTCAAAAAAGGGTTCATGTTGAATTATTGACATGAACAAATCAACTCAAGCATCTCAATAACAATATAGAAACTCAAGGACTCAAGAACTCAAAACTCAACGATACTTCTCATCTCAAGAATACTCAATTCATAAGGTTCATTTTGAAATATAGACATGAACGAATCTACTCAAGAATCTTAATGCATAACATACAACAATTCAATAATTAGGAATAGAATTTCAAAAAGAATCAGGAACTCAAGAACTCAAAATCAACTCATCTCAAGAATACTCAAATTAGGGATAGAAACCTAGATTACTCTTTTACTAATTTTAAAGTAGATGTAGGGCGTGAGGACGAACTAGTCCAAAGCTATTATAGCCTTACATACCTGAAAGAACAAGGTTCTTGAAGAATCTTGAAAAAGAACTTGATTAGAAGCCTTGAAACCTTAGCTTGAAGGAGAACAATCAAGAAAACCTTTCTTGAAATTCTTGAATTAGTTTCTTGAAATCTCTACGACCAAGAATTATGATTTTCATTAGTGATTCATAATTTTAAAGAGGAATTTGAGTAGGAAAGAATGGAATTCTTGGAGAAAAACTTACCTCGAAGAAAAATCTTGAAAAAGATTGAAATAATCTTGAATGGAAGTCTTCTACTTTGATTTTTTCTTAGGATTTTGCCTTAGGGTTTGATAGAGAAGAGAATGATGTATTAAGAGATGAAAATCTAATTGTTTTGAGCCTTTAATTAGTCAAGAAATTCGTTTAGGGTTTTTTTAGAGGTAAAAAGATAAAAATGACCCTTTTTAATATTTTTCCGTCGGCTAATTCGTCACTGCACTGTATCAAGTTACTAAAATGGTCATAACTTTTTACTCGAAATTTGGATTGACGCGAAATTTGTGGCGTTGGAAAGAAGATACAAATATCTTCAATTTGATAGGTGGCCGGGGCCACGTAACTCTTTATATTTTAAGAGACATAGTCGTTTAAATTTGACTCAAGTAAAATCTTACATCAAAAATTAATCGGTAACGAAACTTTCAACTCAACTTTGTGCTAGGAATTTTTAGTGACCTTAATTGATATCCAAAATCATTCCCACACTATATAATTTACCTTTAGATATATGAGCAATTTATGAATAACCCGATAAGACCTTATATGCAAATAAAGAATAGTTCGGGCCTTAGCTTTGAAATTTTTGGGTGTTACAATATCTCCCCCTTAGGATCATTCGTCCTCGTATGACGGTTAAACAGAGCATGGAATGGAAAGGAGTTACTCTTACTATATTTTTGACTTTTTAGCTTTCGTACTAACATAGGCGGAGCTAATTCGTACAAAGAGTTTGGAACTCTCTTTAGCACAAAAGTTGTGAACAATATGAGTTTGAACATAGGCACACTCTATCTGAAGCTATTTGATATAAGGCACGGATATATGGGCACAAGGTAAGAATAGGAACACTACGCCTTTATGACTAGTAGCTTTGAAGCTTATAAATACTTCTCAACTATGCTCTTCTTTCCTATTACCACACCTCATTGGCTGCACCTCATAGCTCCCACAAGGGTATATGAATATTGTTACCAAGGTCTGAGTCTAACTGTATGCTCTTACTATATTCAAGCCTAACTCGAAATGACAAAGTACTTTACATAAATTGATTATTCAAATCCAAATCACAAGATTCGGGTTCCATACCTCTATAGGAAATCTCATCCCAAGAATATTACTCCTTACCACTATATCCAACCAACCTCGAGTCTTAATCAAGAACCACCTAATGCATCATGCCTTCATCCACCCGCTACCAACACCACATTCAAGCCTAGTACTATAACCACTCCATGGGCTCCTACTAACCACTCCTTATAAGAATTCCTCATTCTCTCGTCACTTCTACCAACAGAACTTTCATGCATTATTACTAGGAACTGACTTATTACTCATCGTAAAACCTTATCTCCTTTTTCCTCCACATATATAACCTTAGATGGAAAAAGAAGACCACCACTACCATGATAAGAAACATAAACCCTCTACTTCTATCATTAATCAACTACTCTCAACAACACCACTCTAAAAAAAGGATCACTAAAAGAGATTTAGAGTGAAAGATCGTAAGCACGATTCATTCGAGAATTCTAATATAAGAATATGCATGGCATAACATTATTTTGCTAGCCGTTGAACGTAAATCATAAATTTGTGAGACTGAACATACTGTGAGACATGATTAATTAGATGAATAGGTTCATAGGATGAGACTGATATCCATCACTTTATGAAGTAAGATTGAAATCAATGGGCTAAAGTCTTTGCCCCTCATTCTGGAAATTGAGCATAGATGTGAATCTCTCTGAAGTGTATGAGCATAGGTCATGGACACAATTATGCTATAAGAAACATCATCATGATGTTGTAATGACTGAACTCTGAGGAATACGCTAGAGTATGAATGTATTGATGTACCTCCTTAACTTTTTCTAAAACATAACTATCTCATTCTCAACACTTGACTTGATTCCTCATCTTATCATCTCCCCCTTAGGTTTCAAGCTGACACTTGAGAGCGATGGACCTATTCCATCATCTCTAAGCTAGTCTACATTCCCTTTACTCTAATACTCGGGAAAGGCTGATCTCATGCCTACTGAACTCTCCATAAGTAGGTACTAAGACTCCTTCTAAGACCTCTTTCTAAGATGCTTCTATTAACTTCTTCTCATTGGCTTATAAGGCCACCCATCTAACTCTTTGAGGGAATATAATGCTTACTTCAGCCTATTCCGCATTTACAGCGCAATTAGCTATCTAGGCTCACATGAAAAATCATTAACTTAACTGGAACCTCGTCTGATTACATACCATCTTGGTACACATCTTAATGCTCTTGTTACTCTTATGACTTAGCCACACTTCACTGCCCTTATCTAAAATTTAGGATCTCTCACTCGTACTACTCATATTCATTGCAGCTAACATCTCAATTCCTCACCTACTTTATGTCAAGTCTACTAGATCAGATCTCAAGACTAACATCATCACCCTCATGTTGCCATACTTTTGATCACGATGCTCATTTTAAATTCAAGCTTAATGTTTATTACTAAGCTCGGATATCAATATGATTGTTCGCTTACTATACTAACTTACAACTACTAGATAAAAATTAAGAAACACTCGCCCACTAAATCTTCATGACAAGTAGTCAATCTTTATCTCTCAGTCTTCATACTTACAAATTACCATCACATTCCAGTTCACAACTTAAGAACTATTTACTCATTCATTATACATCATTGCCTAATTATTTCTATAACACTTTGAATATTATGGGCTCTCCCTTAAAAATCATAATCCTGGCTTAGATCTATCACCTCATGAATACTCCTGCTCTTTTATTCAACACCTATACTTGGTCATTACTAACAAATTGACACATCATCATAAACTCCTTTCAAGTTAAAGTATACTCTAACGCATCCTAACTAGTAACTACTCCTCTACCCTCTATCATGAACTCTAAACAAGATTATTATTCCTTAGTCTACTCATAGAGGAAAACTCATTATTAATAACTTACTGGGTTCATTACTATAATAACATAGCTTGCCTAATCATTATCTCCCTTTCTTAGATAACTTAACCTCTGTGTGCATTCTTCTAATTTAGGGAACCTTCACTATTACTGCTCATAATCTCGTAACTCATACTACCTTTTCGGGTGAAAGTACTACCCAATCTCTAAAACCCACTTCCTCATAAGGATCTCAGCTGAAACAACGTTTAGAGAAGAGAGTACATCTTGCTTTTAGCTTGAACGCACGATTCATATGAATATGAGTGCAATCTTTCAAAACTTAACACTTAACTCACTCACGAGCTTCTTTCAATCCCCTTCTGCAGTCTCATCACTTCCTCAAGACTTTTTCTGAGAGAAACACATCGATAAAAAATTGACTTTGCTTTTCAACCACCTTTTGTATGAGGGGTAGTCGAATGCATATGAGAAACGCATGAGTTTGAATAAGCTCCTTACGACATAGTATTGCACTATTTAGAGTACAAAAGAAAGGATTTTTTTCTTAAATATCTGTAGTCCCTCATTTATAGAAGTGGGGCCTTCACAACCAAAAATAATATCCTATCGACACAGCTTCATAGACACCCTAGGACACTTGAACTATGTGCTCGGATACCAAGTTTGTCACGACCTGAACCTACACCCTAGACGTGGCCGGCACTCGAGAACCATTGTTGGCCCCCAAGAGAACCCTCATCCTAGCTGACTACAAGCGGAAGACTAACTCAAGAATACATAAGCATCAAATTGAAAGAAACATTTAAAAATAGTTTTTTGAATCTCAAAACTCACTGAATATACTGAGTATGAAACATAAGTTTTAAATAAAATATCTGAAACTCAAAGACTCTCAAAAATTATCTATCTATGAAGCCTCTACTATACAAAGATAAGTGTCGGGACAAGACCCACGATTCCTCAAAAGAACTACTACTAACAACTCATAAAACTAGAGTACTCAGAAATGAAGGAGGTCTCACTCATGAGAAGATGAGCAGATGAAGTCATCTCGATGGACTCTTGTTGAAGATCATAAGAACATGTATCTTCATCATTAAAAGATGCAGGTCGAATGACATCATTACATTGAATGTACAAGTATGTAATATAGTTGAATAACAAATAACTGAAAGAAAGGACTACAATAGATAACAATGTACTCAAGCTGAATGTAAAGAAATAAAAGAGTTAAATCATTTAAAGCTTTACAAAATACTTTCTTATCTCTGAACTCAAAATAATAAGTGATATAATAAATATACACTTTTAACTCTATTTGGGAGATTCTCTAACCGAAAACCATCACTATGAGCTACGTGATGATACAACTTCTCGCCCACACTGCCTGAACTGTCCTATACCTTGCTGGGGTATGGAACACCTCAACTAAGTGGATCCACTAAGTTCTGCCCGAATACACTTAGGATTCATCTAAAAAGTATGATCATGTACCCATGTTGGCATACATTGTTTATAAGGAATGTGAATTGTCTGAGCTCATCCCCATATCGGTGCTCAATACTACTCTCAATGATATATACTCATTCTCAATATTTAAAAAAATAAACTTGTCCTATGGTTAGAGATAATTGCTCAAACTATCTTCTTAAAAGAGGTAACTGCTCTTGAAATATCTTTGAACTCATAACTCATTTAGAAATCAAAGTTTCTCTTTTATCAATGTAAAAACTGATACCTTTGGGAATATGAAATACCCCGAGCCTACACCCTGGACGTGGCCGGCACTCGAGAACCATTTATGTCCCCAAGTGAACCCTTGGCCTAGCTCAACTCTCAACGGAAGACTTACTCAAGTGAAATAGAATCACACAAACAACTCATAAATAAAGTAGTTAACTCAAAATACTCAAATGAACATAACTTTTCAACTCACGGTCTTTAAAACATTAACAAGGGAAATGAAAAAAAATTAAGGAACTACTATTGTCTATCTATGAAGCCTCTAAATGACAAAGATGGAAGTCGGGACAAAACCTAAGACATCCTAACAAAACTGAAAAAGTAAATGGAATCCTCCGGAAGCAAGGAGGCTCACCAAAGCTAACTCGAACTGCTTTGGTATCAACGAAGCGCCTGTTGATGACCTTTATCTCCTATATCTGCATGATGAAACGATGCAGGCAAAATGGCATTAGTACATTGAATGTACGAGCATGTAAGGAGAACACTAAACATAACATAAAATCTTGAACTTGGAAAGAAGGAAACATACTCACCTCAACTCTACTCAACTCAACCTCAACTCATGGATACGCAACTTAATACCATATAAAAATAACAATAAAGATGTAGTTTATATAAAGCATTTAAGACAGTAGATAAAAACTCAATGTATTTAAAAATACAATAATAACTCTTATTTGTATGTAAAAGATACAAAATAACTTAAATTGGGAGATTCTCTAACCGACAACCATCACTATGAGCTATGTGATGAAACAGTGTCTTTCCCATGCTACCAGAACTGTCCTATACCTTTCCGGAGTATAAGACATCCTCAACTAGGTGGATCCACTAAGCTATGCTTACAAAGCAATACGAAATCATCTAAAAATATGACCCTTTCTACCCACGTTGGCGACCTTGTTTATGAGGACTTTGAGTTGTATGAACTCGTCCACATATCCGTGCTCAATACTACTCCCAAAAATATACTCAGCTCATATGTTTAAAAACATTTCCTCATCCCCAAGGTTTGAGATTATTACTCAAAAGGTTCTCTTAAAAGAGATTATACTCAAAAACTCCTCATGAATTCATTTGGAAATCGATGTTTCCTCTCGTTTTAAATGTAAAAACATTTACTCTTCGGAATATTTAGTTCGCATATATTCATTTTGAAAAACTAAACTCAACTCTCCTCATCCTCAAACTCAAATACTCAAGTCTTAAAAGAAGTTTTAAAAGATTGTAAAAGACTCCTCAAAATGACTCGAAAGAACTCTCAAGACTTTACTCTTAACTCTACCTTGAATTTAAATTATGAATTGAAGAGTTATGATTCATGTTATGAATGATCTCTCGATGTTTAGATGTAGTTTAGAGTAGTTAGAATCAAAAGGGAGTAAAGGTACACTTTAAAAGAACTTAGACGGAGCAAACGACAGAAAAAGAGTGGGGGCAGGCGACCCTGGCGCACTGCTGGCGCGGGGTGCCAGCCCCTAAACTTCAGCGACTCACATGTGTCGCACTGCTACCGCACCGCCCCAGCCACCCTGGCGCATCTGGGGCACGCCGCTCCAGTCCCTCCCCAGAATATTCTGACGAATTTTCTTCTTCGATTTTTGGCCCTAATTCACCTAGAATCAAATTATTTCTTTCCAACTCACTTAAATTCAAATACCCAACATAAGTACACGAAAATCCACTCAAAAACAACCCTCAAACTTCTAACGTTCATCTCAAGAACTATCAAACTCAACATTAATGATTTAAGAACCAAACTTCAAGAACTCATCAACTCAAATCATTCACCCTCAGGAACGAAATAACATATTTAAAATTACATGATTGGCGTGTGGGTGAAGAACCCAACCCTATGAGAGCTTACATACCTTAATTTGGCATAATTCCTTGACAAATCTCATGAATCTTGATGAACGCCTTGAACCTTTCCTCTTTTCTCCTCTTGAACTTTTCTGAAAACCCTAAGCGTATTTGGGATTTGTGAAAACTAACCCAAATCAGTTTTGACCCCAAAAATATTACTAAAAATGTTTTAAGCTTATGGGGTAAGGAAAAGACCAAAATACCCCTCATTTATTCGGATAAATTTCTTTAACTGGATAGGCTGACTTCAAACGGGCATATCTCCCTCATTCGAACTTGAAATTTAGCAAACTCAGTGGCGTTGGAAAGAGGATTCAAAGACCTTTCATTTGATATCTTATGGCCAACCTAACTCCTTTTGTACTAAAAGTTATGGTTATTTGAATTTGAACAAAACTCACAACTTAAGCATAACTTGCCAAATTCTCAATTTGGCTCTTTCCAACTTAGTTCTTTCTAAATTTAACTCTTTCTAATAGTGAGGTGTTACAATATCTCCCCCTTGGGAACATTCGTCCTCGAATGAGGTTACTCTAAGTAGAACTAAGGGTGGCAACATCTAACACCCAGCTCAAACACCCAACATGCAATTTAACACACTCAGCATATCAATTTAAAGAGTACCAAGAAAAGAATTAGTACCTTCATTTGGAATTTCTCCGTACTCAAAGAGATGTGGGTATCTCTTCTTCATATCTTCCTCAGCCTCCCAAGTAGCTTCCTCAATAAACTGATTCCTCCATAAGACTTTGACTAATGCAACCTCCTTGGTTCTCAACTTGCGAACCTGACGATCCAGAATCTAAACGGGAATCTTCTCATAAGATAGGCTATCCTTAATACCAATATTTTTAGTAGGTATAATAAGTGAAGGATAACCCATACACTTCTTCAACATTGAAACGTGGAATACCGGATGGACTGCTGCTAATTATGGCGGTATCTCCAACTCATAGGCTACATTGTCGATCCTCTTGGATTTCCTGTAAGGACCAATATATCGGGGACTAAGCTTCCCCTTCTTGCAAAACCTGATAACACCCTTCATGGGTGAAACCTTCAAATAAACCCAATCGTCTACCTCAAACTCCAAGTCTCTTCTCCTAACATGGTATAGGATTTCTGACGAGATTGCACTATTTTCAACCTTTTTTGAATGACCTTTACTTTCTCCATAGCTTGATGAACTAAGTCTGGTCCTATCAACCCAGCTTCACCAACCTCAAACAATCCAATCGGAGATCTACATCTTCTCCCATAATGAGCCTCATAAGGAGCCATCTGGATGCTAGAGTGATAATTGTTGTTGTAAGAAAACTCAATGAGAGGTAAGTGATCATCCCAATTACCCTTGAAATCGATCACACACGCCCTCGACATATCATCTAAAGTCTGAATTGTGCGCTCTGCTTGACCATCAGTATGAGGATGAAAAGCAGTACTCAAATTTACCTTCAAACCCAAACCTTTCTGGAAAGACCTCCAGAATTGTGCGGTAAATTGTGCACCTCTATCTGAAATGATGGACATCGGAACTCCATGAAGTCTGACTACCTATTGAATATATAATCGGGCATAATCCTCTGCTGAATAAGTAGTCATTACCGATAAGAAATGGGATGATTTTGTCATCCGGTCTACAATCAACCAAATAGAATCATTTTGCCTGCGCGACCGCGGCAAACTAGTGATGAAATCCATATTGATAATCTCCCACTTCCATTCTGGAAGTTCTATGTTCTGAGCCATACCACCGGGCCTCTGGTGCTCTACCTTGACTTGTTGGAAATTCGGGCACTTAGCAATGAACTCTGCAATACACCTCTTCATACTACTCCACTAATAGACTTCTCTCAAGTCACGATACATCTTTGTGGAACCCGGATTGATAGAGTATCTGGAGCTATGAGCTTCCTCCATGATCCTCTCTTAGAGTTCATCCACCTTTGGTACACACAATCTACTTCGATACCTCAATACACCATCTCCCCCTTGTTCAAAATCCATCACTTTTTTCTTATGAACATTTGCCTTCAATTCAAGCAAAATAGGGTCTTGGTCTTGTTTCTTTTCACTTCGGACACTAGTGATAATTCAGCCCCATTCATCACCACTACTCCTCCATCATTGGAATCTATTAACCGGACTCCCAATCGTGCAAGTCTGTGCATATCTTTAGCTAACTCTTTCTTGCCTTCCTCAACATGGGAAGTACTACCCACAGACAACCTTCTCAATGTATCAGCAACAACATTAGTCTTACCTGGGTGATATAGAATACTCATGTCATAATCCTTGAGTAACTTCAACCACCTCCTCTGACTGAGATTAAGCTCTTTCTAACTGAACAAATACTGAAGACTCTTGTGATCGATGAACACATCCACATGAACAACATAAAGATAGTGACACCATATTTTCAAAGCGAATACTACAGCAGCAAACTCTATATCATGGGTTGGGTAATTCCTCTCGTGAATCTTAAGTTGTCTCGAGGCATAAGCTATAACTTTTCCATTCTGCATCAATACACAACCCATTCCAACTCTGGACGCATCACAATACACAACAAAACCTTGCGTACCTTCTTGTAAGGTCCACACTGGGGCATTAGTCAACCTAGTTTTCAATTTCTGAAAGCTCTTGTCACAAGCTTCAGACCATTGAAACTTTGTTGTCTTCTGAGTCAACTTAGTCAACGGGGATGAAATAGATGAGAACCCCTCGACAAACCTTCTATAATAACCAGCCAATCCCAAGAAACTCCTAATATCAGTTGGAGATGTGGGGCTGGGCCAGTTCTGCACTGCCTTAATCTTCTGAGTGTCAACTCGAATCCCATCCCAAGAAACAATGTGGCCTAAGACCGCCACTGACTCACGCCAAAACTTACACTTGGAAAATTTGGCATACAACTCTTTATCCTTTAGAGTTTGGAGAACTACTCTGAGATGACTAGCATGATTCTCCTCATTTCTCGAACGAATCAGAATGTCATCAATAAACACGATAACAAACATGTCAAGATAAGGCTTAAACACTTTGTTCATAAGATCCTTGAACGCTGAAGGAGGATTAGTCAAACCAAAAGATATGACTAGAAACTCATAATGACCATAGCGAGTCCTGAAAGCTGTCTTTGGAATATCACTCTCTCTTACTCTCAACTGATGATAGCCAGATCTGAGGTCTATCTTTGAAAAATAGGTGGCACCCTGAAGTTGATCGAAGAGATCATTAATTCTCGGAAGAGGATACTTATTCTTGATAGTAACCTTGTTAAATTGGCTATAATCAATACACATCCTAAGAGAACCATCCTTATTTCTCACAAATAAGATCGGAGCGCCCCAAGGTGAGAAACTTGGTCGAATGAAACTTATATCAAGAAGGTCTTTCAACTAGTCTTTTAACTCTTTCAACTCAGCTGGAGCCATTCTATATGGAGGAATAGAGATAGGACGAGTATCAGGAGGAATATCTATACCGAAGACTATTTCTCTCTCAGGAGGGACTCCGGGAAGATCATCTGGAAAGACCTCTGGAAACTCACTCACAACTAGAACTGACTGAATAGGTGGTGTCTCAACACTAGATTTATTAACTTGGACTAAGTGATAGATGCACCCCTTGGAAACTAAATTTCTGGTCTTAAGGTATGAAATAAAATGACCCTTAGGCACTGCTGAACTACTACTCCACTCAATAACTGGCTCATTAGGAAACTAGAACTTAACTACTCGAGTTCTACAATCAACTGAGGCATAACAAGCATGAAGCCAGTCCATACCTAGAATAATATCAAAGTCCACCATATCTAACTTGACTAAGTCAGCCATGGTGTCCTTGTGATTGAAGAAAATGGTACCATCACGATAAACTCTCTCAGCAAGAATAGACTCACCAACAAGTATAGAAACACAGAAGGGCTCAAGAAATTGTTCCGGAATTATATCGAACCTCATAGCAACATATGGAGTCACAAATGATAGACTCGCTAATGGATCAAGCAATGCATATACATCAAAAGTAAATACTTTGATCATACCAGTGACAACATCAGGTGAATTCTTTTTCTCTTGGTGACTGGTGATAGCATATAGACAGTTTGCTCCTCCGCCTGTCCTTGAAGTAGCTCATCTAGGTGCAGTTTTGTCTGGCGGAGCCACTGAAGAAGATTGGGCTCTATTGCCCACATTACAATTACCCTGCATGTTATTAGGGCACTCTCTCATGATGTGACCATTTTTTCCACGCTTGAAGCAACCATTGGAGCCATCACGACATGCTCCTGGGTGGCTCCTACCACACTTAGCACATGCAGGGGTCCAATTACCTCCTTGTGCCATACTACCTTGAGATTGTGCAGGTCTAGCTCTGAAGTTCTGCGAACTCTAATTCTTAAACTCATCTCTGTTCTTTGGTGCAGATGCACTAGCAGATGATGGAGCAGGTCCATTTGGCTTGTGTTGAAAAGATGACCGGTTCGCATTGCTCTTCTGCTGCCCAGACTCATTTCATGTTGTCTTAGCCTTCTTGTTTCGGAACTTTTCTCTATGTCTCAGCTTATCTTCCTCAACCTGTTGCACATGGACCATAAGTCTGGCTATGTCCATGTCCCCTATAAACATCGCAACCTTACCCTCTTTGCTCGACAAACGAGACAACCCTAACATGAACAAGCTCATCCTACTGCTCATATCAGAAACCATCTCCGGAGAATAACAGGACCATTGTGTGAACTTGAGGTTGTACTCATGCACACTCATGGATTCCTGCTTAAGAGTAAGGAATTCTCTTACCTTTTCCTCTCTTAGTTCACGGGGAAAGAAACGCTCCATAAAGATATCTTCGAACACAGCCCAACTCACAATTGGTGCACCCTCAGCTCTACTCTTCTTCCATTGGTCATACTATACTCTAGAAACACTCTTCAGTTGGTATGCAGCTAGTTCCACTCGCTCGACATCAGCCACATGCATCACCTCAAACACTTTCTGCAGTTCCTCCACAATGTTTTCCGGATCCTCAGTGACACTTGAACCGGTGAAGTCTGGAGGATTCATCCTTAAGAACTCACTGATTCTGGATGTATCAGCCACATCCTGATGATTCCCTTTATGTTTCCCATCTTGGTTGGTCATAACTTGACTCAACATCCGGATAGCATTCCGGGACTCAGCGTTGGTGACCTCTCCTTGGGGTTGCACTTCTGGTGCATTGGGGACCCCTTGATCCTGAGGATCAGCATTCCTCCTAGCATGACGACCTCAAAAATCTCTTCGTGGAGGCATGATCTGAAAGATACATGCAAGCACAAATTAGAAAGAAACTTTTATAGAGTTGAATTCTATCGCACGAAGAGAGTATGAAAGAAGTGAGATAGTTCCTAAATGTCGTAGCCTCCTAATTATAGATGTGGCGCACTTCACACTGATAACCAGGACTCTACAGACACGGCTTCATAGACATCCTAGGACTCTTAAACTCTGTGCTCTGATACCAAGTTTGTCACGTCCTGAGCCTACACCCTGTACGTGGTGGGCATTCGAGAACTATTTCTGGCCCAAGCTAACCCTTGGCCTGGCTCAACTCTCAGCGGAAGACTTACTCCAGTGAAATAGAATCACACAAACAACTCAACTCATAAATAAAGTAGTTAACTCAGAATACTTAAATGAACATAAGTGTTCAACTCATGGTTTTTAAAACATTAACAAGGGAATGAAAAAGACTCATGAACTACTACTATCTATCTATGAAGCCTCTAAATGACAAAGATGGAAGTCGGGACAAAACCCACGACAATCTAAAAAACTGAAAAAGTAAATGGAATCCTCCGAAAGCAAGGAGGCTCACCAAAGCTAACTCAAACTGCTATGGTATCAACGAAGCACCTATTGATGACCTCGATCTCCTGTAGCTGAATGATGAAATGATGCAGGCCAAATGGCATCATTACATTGAATGTACGAATATGTAAGGGGAACACTGAACATAACTTAAAAGCTTGAACTTGGAAAGAAGGTAATAAACTCTCCTCTTGAACTCTTCTCAAAACCCTAAGCATATTTAGAATTATGAAAACTGACTCAAATCAGTTTTGACCCCAAAAATATTACTAAAAACATTTTAAGCTGATCGGGTAAGGAAAAGACCAAAATACCCCTCATTAATACAAGGTAAATTTCGTTAACTAGATAGGCTGACTTCAAACGGGCATATCTCCCTCATCCGAACTCGAAATTTAGTAAACTCGGTGGCGTTGGAAAGACGATTCAAAGACCTTTCATTTTATATTTAATGGCCCACCTAAATCATCATGTACTTAAAGTTATGATCATTTGGAGTTGACCCAAAACTCAAAACTTAAGCATAAATTGCCAAATTCTCAATTTGGCTCTTTTCAACTTAGTTCTTTCTAAATTTAACTGTTTCTATTAGCGAAGTGTTACAGAATACTTAGTTCCTTTATACTCTTACTCAATTCATATTTAAAAACTCTTTCTCAAAAATATCTCAAAATCATATTGTGATATGATCATTCATCACTCGGGAAGTCATACTACATAAACATTGATGGCATAACTAGATACCATACTGCTTAAACATTGATGGCATACTCGATTGTCATACTAATCATTTTTAGAAAGTCTTTCTCAAAACTCATCTTTACTTCCTCAAAAACTCTTTTTAAAACTTAAGTGTTGGCTTTAAAAAGTCTCTCAAGATTTATAACTCAAAATAGGGTTCATGCTGAATTATAGACATGAACAAATCAACTCAAGGATCTCAATAACAATATAGAAATTGAATACTCAGAACTCAAGGACTCAAGAACTCAGAACTCAATGATACTTCTCATATCAAGAATACTTAATTAATAAGGTTCATTTTGAAATATAGAAATGAACGAATCTACTCAAGAATCTTAATGC
Organism: Solanum etuberosum; assembly: GCA_029582245.1. Lineage (NCBI taxonomy): Eukaryota > Viridiplantae > Streptophyta > Magnoliopsida > Solanales > Solanaceae > Solanum > Solanum etuberosum. The sequence goes on along the minus strand of JAJONR010000210.1, from coordinate 277,675 downwards.
ATAACATATAGCAATTCAATAATTAGGATTAGAATTTCAAAAAGAATCAGGAACTCAAGAGCTCAAAATTAACTCAGCTCAAGAATACTCAAATCTAGGAATAGAAACCTAGATTACTCTTTTACTAATTTGAAAGTAGATGTAGGGCGTGAGGACGAACTATTCCAACACTATGATAGCATTACATACCTGAAAGAATAAGGTTCTTGATGAATCTTGAAAAAGAACTTGATTGGAAGCCTTGAAACCCTAGTTTGAAGGAGAAAAATCAAGAAAACCTTTTGTGAGATTCTTGAATTAGTTTCTTGAAATCTCTATGGCAAAGAATTATGATTTTCATTAGTGATTCATAATTGTATGGAGAAATTTTAATAGGAAAGAATGAAATTCTTGGAGAAGAACTTACCTTGAAGAAGAATCTTGGAAAAGATTGAAAGAATCTTGAATGGAAGTCTTCTACTTTGATTTTTTCTTAGGGTTTTGCCTTAGGGTTTGAGAGAGAAGAGAATGATGTATTAACAGATGAAAATCTGATTGTTTTGAGCCTTTAATTAGTCAAGAAATTTGTTTAGGGATTTCTTAGAGGTAAGAGCGTTCTAATTTCGAAACCAGAATGGCGCGCGGAATGGGCGCAACCTCCGGCTCGGGAATGTGCGGTTGTGCTTCTCTCCTAGAAAAAATGACCCTTTTAATATTTTTCCGTCGGCTAATTCGTCACTTCACTGTACCAGGTTACTAAAATGATCATAATTTTTTACTTAAAACTCGGATTGACGGAAAATTAGTGGCGTTGGAAAGAAGATTGAAATACCATTAATTTGATAGGTTATGAACGTAACTCTTTATATTCTAAGAGATATAGTCGTTTAAAGTTGATCCAAGTAAAATCTTACATCAAAACTTAATCAGTAACGAAACTTTTAACTACACTTTGTGCTAGGAGTTTTTAGTGACCTTAATTGATATCCAAAATCATTTCCACACTAAATAATTTACCTATACATATATGAGAAATTTAAGAATAACCCGATAAGAAGACCTTATATGCAAATAAAGAATAGTTCGGCTCTTAGATTAGAAATTTTTGGGGTGTTACAGCAGGATACTCAAAGTCACTGCTTGCCTGAATGCTCATTTACCACACAAATTAGAATAGATTAATTCTAACTTATCACTACCTCTTTTTCCCTTTTTAAGAGGAAATGTCTCTTAGTCATTTTTCCTTCTAAACAAGACTCTCACATGTTGGTGGTGACTTCACTTTCAATGAACTGTTATGTTCATCCTTTAACCAACCTCGAAGTTCTATCCAGAATAAATGACTTAGACGCTAGTGTACAATACGTTTTATTCAATTTAAAAGATATTTTCTCTTATGAGATAGATTAATATAATTCAATTCATGAGAGATAATACTAATAAAAAATTCTCGCATCAATACCACAATAGATAAAATGTTCATCAAACTCAATAATACGAGAGTTACAAGAAAAATATATTAAGTATCCATCTCTTATCTAGTTAGAAACTGAAAATAATTCCTATAACATAAGGTACATATACAATGCATTCTTTGAATTAATATTTTATCTTTATCGAAAGAAATCCTTGAGTAGTACTAAGTGGGTCTATAAAATCTATTGAAAATTAGAGATATAATACATTAAATAGATCATAATATGTCGAATAATCCTAAATAACAAAATTCAAGGCTCATTTATACATATATATCCATGCATCTAGAGTAGCCAATCTATTAGATTGGAGAACTACTCATGCAATACACATGTACAATGACCGATTATTCACTACATAAACTTATACAGACCTAACTCAGATGGAGAGTCTATTGTTAGTTTAAGTCCAGTGAAAATCACCCTAGGTACATTGATCCAATCATATATTACTCAGTTTAGGAGAGTTAATACAGATTATCAAAACTAACGATTAAATAAATAGTGACTTGTATTAATTTCATCCGATAGGGAGGAAGGTCTAAGCCATCACATAAAACTAATACGTCACTACTAATTAATCAAATATGACCAAAAACTCATATAACGAGCCAAAAAAATATAATTTTTTCTTACTAGGTCGTTCTTATGAATCTACCAAATTTCAGATCAATCAGAGCTCTTTTTTCTTTAATTCCAACACTATGATCAATTTGGTCGAAAACATTGTTTGGCCAAAATAGAATTTAAGATTTTTCCGTGCAATAATTCTTATCATATATCATCATTTGTGAAATAGATACACGGATTAAAAATAAAGAACAAAATTTTAAAACTATTTATCTAAGTACCATTTTCCAAAATAAATCAACATGTTTATATATACATTGAATATAAAATTCAAAACATACCTCATAGATATCAATGCATCTTGAACAATAACTTTTGATGAATAAATGACTACTCATACAACATACATATGTGGTGTCAGATGTTCACTTCAACAAATTTAGAACAAAAGCTAACTCATATGAAGAGTATATGTTAATTTAAGTCAAGTGAATATCATTATCCCTAGATCCATTGATCCAATCAAATATTACTCAGATAGGGAGAGTCAATACATATAATCAAAACTAGAGATTAAATTTTAATGACTTGTATTAATTTCATCTGATAGGGAGGAAGGTCTAAGCCAACACATGAACTTAATACTTCACTAAAATTTAGTCATGAAGACCATAGAGAACAATCTCTATCACCACTATATCATAGTCGAGCAATTTTCATTAAAACTAAATTTCAAGATACAAAAAAAATATTCAGAAAATATTATCTGAACGACCTCAAATTACCAAATCACTGCATAACAATGAGTATTATAAATTTGATCGCTTATGAAGAACCTACCGAATTTCAGATCAATTAGAGATCAAAAATAATATTTATCTCCAAAACTATGATCAAATTCAAATTTAAACGATTTAAGGGAAAATGGTCAGATCTATATCTTTATCATATATCAATTCATCTTAACTTATCACATATATTCATGTACCACATTCAACATAAATAAAACTGATATAAAGGATTGTATTCATTCTAAATCACATTTTAATTTCAAAGAACAACTTTAAAATCATTTTAATGACCTCAAAAAAATTTAACCATCTAACAAAGAGTACTTTTCATACTAGGTCGTTACCAATAAACTTACTAAATTTCAGGTCAATGGGACTCTATAAAAAAATTATTTCCAAAACTGTGGCCAAATTCAAATTCAAATGATTTAAGCATCTTTAGGAATTAAAACAATATGACATACATTCTTATCACATATCAATTCATTTTAAGTCACCATGTACAACCATATTCCAAATTTAACATAAACACAACTGACATAAAGAAAGATCTTATCATATTCAAATCGAATTTTGATCCGACAAACTATCTAAAACTCATCTAAATAATTTTTGATGGGACCATCAAATTTTAAGTCAATCAAATATCATAAAATTCATGACCACCTTAAACTATGACCAAATTTGAAAAAAAAAATTGTTTTAGGCATAGTTAAAGATTAAAATAACTTGATTCAAATTTTCACTCTCTTTTAATAATTATCTCATGAGCATAAGACATATTGTGTGTATTTCCTTTAGCTAAGACAGAACACCTTTTATAGTAAATTTTCCTCTCGATTAATACATCTAAAAATTCAAGATATTACGCTTTTCCCTTTTGAGTGAAAACATCTATATCTCTTCTCATGAATTAATTAAGCATTACTAGCATATTAGAGTAAATCTCCATTCATGTAAATATAGATTCACCAGCAATATTTACTTAGGACAATTTATATGTGATACTTTGAGGATATTCTAATGACTCAAATAAATAGATCACTTTCGTAAATCTTATTTATTAATCATAATTCTCAATTCATAATCTCTCTCACACATATATATAATATTAAAAACTTTTAATAATTTCAAATAAATAATCCATTTTGATGGTAATCATTTACTAATTATAAAGTTCTTAATATATGTAAGTTAATATATTCACGTGAGAAAGTGAATTTATATACTCATATAAACAAGATATCTTCTTTTCAGATGCCATTTTGAATTTATAACAACAGCTATGGCTAGGAATATTAAACTTTAAGAACCAATGAAAAAAGGAAAAAGAAAAACAAAAGAGAAAAATTGGAGTGATTCACTCCAATGTAAAACCAACTTAGTGGTTTCTCCGGCCATTGTGCCGCCACCACCTTTTTGGCTTTTCATCTTTCTTTCTTTCTTTTTTTAAATTCTTTTAATTATGCAAACACAATGAGTAACATAACCCATCTTGCAATAACAGATGATATTATGATAGATTCTAACATGCTTATAGGCTAACAGTTCTCTACCGTTCAATTATTAAACAAAATTGATCTCGGTTACTAATCGAAAAAAACTGCATGTTAACGTACATATAGAAATCATATATATACATATATCACGTTAACTAAGAAGATGTAAGTGTGGCTCTTAATGCCAATTGTTAGAAAACTATATGCACAGCGGAAGTATACCAGAATCATACTGCTTACATGAATAATAGATAACCAATAGTGTTTATGCTAGAACATACATAATAATACTAGAGCACAAAAATTTGCTGAAATTTAATTCAAGAATTACCTCTTGAAGCGTGAGCAGATACCTTCAAGCGAATCCACAAGTTAGACAAACCTTCAAGCGAATCCACATGATAGACAACAACTTTGCAGTCTTCTACAATGATCCCAAGTTCACATCCGAACTCTCTCAATACTTGGGTGGACAAGTATTGAATAGAAAACTAATCAATCTTTTCTAGGTTAGGAGAATCTCTATTTATAGAGATTTCTTCCTGATACAAAAAGGAGAAGAAAACCCAGTTTTTCTTAAAAACATAAAAACAAACGTTAATTCCTCATTTTTCCTTTAGAAAGAGGATTTTGAGTTCTAGTTAAATATGGGAACGGTAGGGACCACAGAATTAATTATTGAGGCTTCCTATTTTGGAAATAATTTCAAATAATTAATTTGAATTATTCTTACCATAATAAATTACAAATCATTCTACTAGAAATTCGTAATTGCTCTCCTCTATTTATATTTTGAAATTCCCCATTAAACACTTATGTAATTCTCATGTTAAGATTACAGATACCAATCAATAATTAAATTATTGTCGAATTTAATTCAATGATTAATTTCCTTTAGAGCACTGTTTAACTTATTTCATGTGTCAGATTCATAAATCCACTTGCAAGGTTTGATGCGATGAAAACTTATAAGCTTCTCAAAAAGGCATATCATCAATCTCTATATCGAGACATAGATTCCATCAACTAACTTATTATTTCACCAATATATATTATTATCATTCAATCTACCAGGCATATTGACTCATCTTAGAATCTCACCTTTTAATAAATCAAAACAATAATTAATATATACAGATCATAATAGTTATATCAGAATTGAGAATATAAGTACATTTAACAGTTTAGAGAATATGCTTTTGTCAGTCAGTCTAAAATAACTATCTCTACTCGATCCCGTTCAATACATACAAAATGCACTAGTACAGGATGTTTGAACTTATACTATTCCCATAATCAAGATAAATTATATATTATTTTGTGCTACAATCGTACCGATGGCATGTCCAATTTCAATCCGAGATTGTGAATAAAAAACTTTATACTTATAAGAACCGATGATTTAATCCTCTGTGTATAAGCTAAAACTCTATACACTAAATCATCTATTATATAAGTAAACAACCACCATAAACGAATATATGATCTTAAAACTGAATAAATATTTATTTTATAATAAATATTATATCTAACCATATGGTTAACAATATATATCCCAACATAATGGTCATTGTTTTCTCTACACCCTTTGATCCTGAATTCTTTCTAGAAATATAAGACAATGTGTCATTTAAAATCCATGAAGAGCAGCAATAGAAATGCGTTTAGCAAATTATTTGTTATCAGTTGAATTATGAGGTGCATCACAAAAGCAAGTTGAGAAACTATGTTCATCATGCTTTTAGCGCTCCCGTTTTTATTGAAGAATTTGTTTGTTGATTAGAACGTAGAATGATCTTGAGCCTTGTACTCCTCTTGAGTTGCATTTTTAAAAGTCTATTTTTCCACTTCATCGGCCTAGTTATAAGCTACTCCAATGCATTTGTCCTTTCTACAATGGCTTCAATATCAGTAGTATTTGTACCTTTGCTATCAATTTCCTTGACTACATCATAGGTAGCATGTAATACTACAAGCAAGTAGTACATGAACACAAGTGTAATTATTTTGTGGTTTTCTTTCTTTAAAAGATAAAAGTACCACTTTTTTAGTTTCTTTTTTGGCTTTCCTTTGTAATCATTTTGTTTGACTTGATATTTGATAATTCTTGATGTTGTTTTAAAAGTTAATAGTACTATATTGTTAGGATAGCTTAAATGGGATTGGTGTTTGTTGTATGCCCTTTAAGAATAAGATATTGAGTTGTATTCTGGTAAATAAGATATTAAGTTGTATTCTGGTAAATAAGATATTATGTTGTATGTCTTTTCTGGTACACGTATCCTTATGCATATTTTGAGTATTTTTTAGAAAATGAAGAAGACATCTGGAAATCGTCGAAAGCATACAAATAAGAGGAAACAATACGATTCCCAACCAGCTTCATTGTCACCTACAAGTCAATCAAGTCAGCCGCATGTAGGTCATTCTAAGGAGAATTCATTCCCACCCACCTTTCCTCCTCAAGTAACTTCACTGCCATCTGATATTCCTCCTCAACGAATTTCACGGCCACCTACAATTCCTCCTCCATCGACTTCATTACCTCCTAGCTTTCCTCCCAATTCGACTTCATTACCACCTTCTTTTTTTAGTATATCACCATATGGGCCTATTGAAAATAATTCCACAACTTCTCATGGAAAGAATACAAGTCTTCACAATAATATTGTGTCCACACCTCATATAAATTCTTCTCCGAGTGGTCATATAAGTCAAAATGACAGCTCCTCATCTCTACTTCCATCATTCACTCAAGCTGTATCTCAAACATCTTTGACACCTAGAATATCTAGGTCAAATATTGTAGTCCCTGTACAAGCATCACCATCTATCAGTAGTACTATTGCACCAGCTTGTTTAAAGGATCAAAAGCTTGGAGATACTAGAGAATATGATGCTTTTCATAGGCTGATTATCACCCCTGATGAGGATGGGTAAGTTATCTTTATGTTGTTTTTAATTTGGTGAATGTATTTCTTACATAAGTTAAGCTTAATACAGATTTGCACCATCATATGCCGCCTCACATCTGGTTTCAGAATCTATTCTACCATTCTTCAATGGTGCTTGGGGTAGATGGAAAGAGTTTCCGTACAATATCAAAAAGCAAATATGGAATCAGTTTAGGGTACAAAGAAAATTTATTTTTATACACATTAGTTATCAAATATAGAATTTTTAATCTAATGATGTTATTTATTATGCAGATGAAGTGTGCATGGCAGCCATGTTATGAGAACAAAATAAGTCATTTTTGAGAAGAAAGCTCGTGTACGAATTTCAGATATGTTGTTTGAAGCGCGAAAAAATAATTAGCAGCCTGGTTGGTTACAAGAAGAAATATGGGTTAATTTTTGGAGATATGGAATACTCCTGAATTTAAGAAGAAATGTGAACGGGCAAAGGCAGCTCGGGCCTCTGTAACGGGTGGCTCTTTACACACCGGAGGTTCTATGAGTTTCGCAGCTCACCGACGAAAATTGGTAATATTTTTATTGATTTTACTTACTTTTAACTAAATGCGATTGAACTTTATATAATTTTTATTAATTAATTTTGCAGACAAAGATAAAAGGTGAAGATGTGTCTATTGTTGAGGTATTTGAGGAGACGCATAAGAAAAGAAACAAGGATGGTACAAGGGGAGAATGGACAAAGCGACGTGCAGAGGAGACATTTGTAAGTTATAAAACTTCAATATTATTTTATTTAATATAAATCACAAGTTCTGAATGCGTTGAGATTTCGCCAGTCTCATGATCATTATTTGCTTTAGGAATTTGTTTTGCCATTAAAGAAACTTCCTGCTAGAAGTAGTTGTTGTAACTGAAGTTTGATGATTTTAGTAGAAGTTATTGTGTCTTGAAAGCTCTGTTGAGTTCTCAATGAAATGTCTCAAATTGGGATTCTCAAGTTAGTGGCTGCTGATAGTTAGAGAAAAGAGATTTGAGATCAAGAGTAAACTAGCCTTGTTAATCTTGATAACATTATAGGAAATTGCTTTACTTAGTTTTTTTATTGTATGTTGAAATGATGTGTAAAGGATTAGATTTGGATAAATACACTTACCCTCTTGTGATTAAGGCGTGTGTTGAGTTACGTGAGCTGAGATATGGCAGATTAGTTCATGCCCATGTGATAAAAATGGGTTTGGGTTAGATTCGTATGTAGTGAACAATTTGATGTGTTTGTATGGTGTTTGTGGGTGTGTTGGGAGTCTTAGGAAGGTGTTTGATAGAAGTTGTGTTGTGTGAGACTTGGTATCTTGAACTAGTTTGATTCAGGGGTATGTGAACAATGGTTATTGGAAGGAAGGAGTGGATTTGTTTTTTGAGATGATAGAAGATGGTTTAAGGGCTGACGAGAGGATGATGGTTGTTGTGATATCTGTTTGTGGGAAATTAGGGAATTTGAGATTCGGACAGAAGTTGCACAAATACGTGCAAAGTCTTAAGTTGAATTTTGATGTGTTTCTTGGGAATGTATTGGTCGATATGTACTTAAAACGTGGTGAACTCAATGTTGCTCTTAATGTTTTTAGAGAGATGCCAATGAGAAATGAGATCTCCTGGAATACATTAACATCTAAATTAGCTCAAAAAAGGGAGTTTACACAAGCGTCGAGTGTGTTTAATGAAATGCAGGATCAAGGATTAAAGCCTAATGATAATACTTTAGTAGGTATTCTAAATTGTTTCTAGTTGTCTCATTGAAAGATAAGTTCAGAACATTCATTCTTAAAAGTTGAATGTTATTTCTTTTCTTACACTAGAATTGTTTTTAACTTTGTGGAGAACTTGAGCTCAATATAACATAAACCAATAGAGGGGATAAATGTAATAAATTACTAAAAACACACGGTATATGAACAAAGCAATCTTGAGGAGCAGCTATAAGCATTTATGCAGTTCGATTTGGTTAAATAAATCAGAGTCTCCTTTCTCATTAGTATTAGTAAATTCTTTTGTTTATTCCTCCTAAGTATGTTTCTGTTGTGTTTATTAGATATGCATTTTTTAATTTACTTACAAAGTATTGTCTGAATAAGTATGACAATATCATGCAATCGATAAATATAATCTGAGATTTTACTAGCACGATTCCATCCAGATGCTGAAATGATTTGTTCAAAGGCTGCAAGACCCGTAAGCAGAGAAATGCCTATGGAACTTTTACTTCTCTTTTTTGGCTTCATTGAAGGGAAAAGAGTTTCTTTATTCTTTTCCTCCTTTCTGGTGGTCATCTCATTTTACTAAATTGTGTATTATGTCTGAAAGAAATAGGGTTATTGATTCATTTATACATTTATTTCGGATTGGATTACACAGAGGCTTGGACGAATGGCGTCACACACAACCTACTTCGGAGGCTGGTTCCACAACATCTACTGATATCACATCAATATGCACAAATGTGGCAGGAGGTATAAAGAAAGGTAGAGTTTACGGTCTTGGAGTACAACCTTCCTCGTGTCATCCATCACCATTATTGTCTGGTGCTTCTACTTCTCAATCTTCGGAAGAAATGAAAGCAATGCGAAAACAGATTTCAGAGCTGACAGAACGACTTCAAACATCTGAAGCTAACTTTGCTAAAGTGCAGAAATTCATGAAAAAACATATGGATGAATCTTATGATAATGAAGAAGAGACCGACTTTGATGAAGAGTAGATTGTGTGATGGTTGTTTAGACATTTTCTATGAGATTAAGAAATGTTTTGAACTATTTACTTCCATTTTGAATAACAACTTAATGCTTATTAGACTTGATTTTGATGATGTTTGAGCTTTTAGACTCAATCGAATTGAATGCAATTTGAATGTTTAGGAATGTATTCGATGTTTGGTTTTATTGTTGAATTTTTATGGCTGGATGATATTATAATTTAGCAGGTGTTCTTCCAAATAAACAATATTTTTCAATATTAAAATGTAGTTTTTTCGACTACAATAGTATGCAATATCATATAAATTTTTTTAGAAAATTTAAAATGCCGACTACTGTAATCGGAAGATCACCTAATTAGTAAATAAATTAATTATTTATACCGACTGTAGTAGTCAGAAGAGTACTTTAATAATTAATAAATAAATTATATATGCCGACCACATCAGGTCATAATTCTTTACTTGACTTATCTTTCATTGAAGTCACATCAAATAGCCAATCCAAGTTAGGTTTCTTTAGAATAGCTCCTAAAACTTGATTCATAGTTTAGTTGAGAAAACCTTTCAAATCTAAGAATCCTTTTGTGAGAAAACCGTTTCACGTGCATGTATTGAGTAGTATGTGAGAAATCCTTTCACAACAACAACAACATATATGCTTCACTCTCGAAGCCATCTTAAATCATTTTCATCACTTTCATAAAGAACAGACATATCTTCATAAATTAATCTTTCATAGTTCAAGACCCACGTCGGATCATCATAGCTTAAAAAATACGGGTTATGCATGGGTTCATGGGGATTCATCTTTAATACATGGAATCATCTCAGTTCATGCATAATAGTTCATAAAACAGTCAATTGAATCAACATTGAAAAGAACCCATGATATAGAAGAAAATCCCAACTTCAATTGGAGATTTCTAACTTCAAAATTGGAGAATTTAGGAACTCAGTGGAGGAAAGAGCTCCATAGAGGAAGAATATCATACCTTGGAATTCAAAGACCACAAGCAATGGTGAATTGGAGACTTGATCTTAAAACCCTAACTTGACTTCTTCTTCTTCCTTGGAAAGATATATATTTTGGGAGGATTAACTTGTTCTTCTTTTGGGAAATTGAGAGAATGAATTGAATTGGGTGATTTTGGGGGTAAAAATCCTTATATAAGGCTTTGGGTAGAAGGTAAAACGACGTATTATTGAATTAAAATAATTAAGAAAAGACCCAAAATCCCCTGACTTAAAGCTGACGCACTGACTCCACAGAGGCCTTTACGGCCCGTCTAACAGGTCGTGAAGAAGCTTTGTGCTATACCCCCTTTACGGACGACTTCATGGTCCGTGTGGGGCTTTACAGGTTGTTTAGCCGGCTGTGGTCCTCGACCAGTGACTATGGGAGATGCCCCCTTCTGAGTGGCAACTTGACGAGCCCTTGGACGGCTCGTCAACCTCACCACGGGCCGTCTTTGCGTCTGTGGGAGGGACACCCGTCTGGATAGGTTTTGGGACATACTAGGAGTGCCCAAACGGACCGTGGTCCCCTACACGGCCTATCTAGGGCTCCGTGAAGGGTTCCATGGTCCACCTTTGGGTTCTTGACTTGCCCGTTTGACTCCCTTCTAGCCTTTCTCTAATCCAAGGTGTTACAATATCTCTCCCTTGGGAATATTCGTTCTCGAATGGGATTCAAGACATCCTATGGACGGTAGGAACTCAAACCTAACAGTCCAACATGAATGCAATCACATAAATGCACATATCGGAGAAGGAAACATCAACTATAAGCTTAAGAATTTTCAAAACATCGTTTCATAAGGTGTATATGCAACTCATACTCAAATGCACATAAACATGAAGAAAACAATCAACTAACTCGTTTTCTCAAAATTCAAGCTTTCCATGAACATGCATAAATGAGGAAATCATGGGAATATCTAAGACACATGACACTAAAAGAGTGAACCACGAGGAACTAAATATTGACACCAAATTATGGTGTAATATTTTTAAAGTTAGTACTTTTAAGTATTTTATTTGTTAAATCGTTTAAAATACATGTTTTGCAATTTTAATGCAATTTGTTGATAATTATCCTTATTTTTCAAAATATTAGGATTTTTATCGGTTAATTTTATTTATATTATTTTTGTCACAGTCGATTGAATATGTTCAAATATTTGTTCCATTTTATTAAATTATTATTTTTTATTAAATTGCATTTTTTATATGTCATTGGTTAAATATTTTTTTAATATTCATTTTATTTGTTACATTTGTTAATATTCATTTTGATATTTTTAATATCGTTGTTGCTTGTTGCATTAAGATAATTCTTTGTGATATGTTTAAGTTTTTCGGTGACCCATTTTGTTTATTTTATTTTAGTTATTTACTAATATTTTAATGATCTATTTGTTTTCTATTATTGTTTTGTTATAGTTGTATGAATTATATATATTAACTATTATATTTTTGAGTATTGTTTATCATTGATTTGAAAGAAGAGTAGTCAAACATTGTTCATGATATTTCTCTATTACAGTCACTTAAGGAGTATTTTGAGTATCTTTTCTTTCGTAATATTATTTTTAATTGACTTTTTTGAATATATCTTATTGTTTGTTTTTGGGCTGTTGTTAATTTATATATTGCTTGTTGATTTACCTTGGTTTAGATATATTTAATTTTTTATTACTTTTGTGTTTTCATTTTTTTCTTAAAGTTTTACTTGTTTTTCTCTGGATATTTCTATTATATAGAAGAGTGAAGTGGTAGGACGATCAAGGGTAAAAATGTAATTTTATTCTAACAAAAATCTATTAAGAAAGATAGCAAGAAAAATAAATAATTCTAGAAACATCTTTCTGTATGTGAAGTGAATGATGATTAAGGGTAAAAATGTTATTTCATGCTAACAAAAATCTACCAAGAATAATAACAGAAAAACTAAATAGGACTACTTCTAGAAACATCTTTAGTTATTGTTATTACTATTTTATCACTTCACTTTCTTTTCTTTTATGAGTTATTGTGATATCTATTCATTACTATATTTTACTATTTCTTTATTTAATTCCTAATATTTTTTATACTCATTATATTTACTAAAAATGCCTACTATAACATAAAAACTCATTACTTAAAAATATTATTAATTATTTTCACCTTTATTTTGGCTCTAATTAATATACCTAAAAAGAAATAAGTGTGATAAAATTAATAATATATATTATATTGAAATAAAAGAATAAATAAAATTAATTTCAATATTTTAAAAAATATATATTTTAAAAGATGTTAAAAAGTAACTTTACAAAGAAAATGAATAGGATGGTATATTTGCATTTAAAGTAAACTAGATTATAAAAGAGTAGTTCTTCATAAAAATATATAATCAAGTTTGTACTTATACTTGATTTCAAACATATTAATCTAAATATGTGAACGGATGTAAGTTTGATTTAAATTTAAAGTTTTCGGACCAAAACTTGGTATTTTTCTATTATATAGAAATGTGAAGTAAAGGACAATCAAGGGTAATATGTGTAACACTACAAAAATTTCTAAGTTAGGCCTTAAACCATTTTCTTGAATTGCGTATAAGGTCGCACTGAGTGACTCTTAATTTTTCTTAGGTGTTACGGCCAATTCTTTAGTATGAGAATGATTTTGGATATCAATTAAGGTCACTAGAATCTCCTACTACAAAGTTGTGTCGAAAGTTTCCTTACCGATTAAGTTTTGATGTAAGATTCTCTTCGGATCAACTTCAAATGACCATATCTCTTATAATATAAACAGTTACGTGGCTCATAATCTATCAAATTAAAGGAATTTAAATCTTCTTTCCAACGCCACCAATTTCGCATCAATCCGAGTTTCGAGTAAAAAGTTATGACCATTTTAGTAACCTGATACAGTGCAGTGACGAATTAGCCTACGGAAAAACATTAAAAATGGTCGTTTTTATCTTTTTTCCTCTAAGAAAATCCTAAACGAATTTCTTGACTAATTAGAAGATCAAAACAATCAGAGTTTCATCTCTTAATCCTCCATTCTCTTCTTTCTCAAAACCCTAAGGCAAAACCCTAAGGAAAACCCAAAGTAGAAGACTCCATTCAAGATTCTTTCAATCATTTTCAAGATTCTTCTTCAAGGCAAGTTTTCCCCCAAGAATTCTATTCTTTCAAACTCAAATTTCTCCATACAATTATAAATCACTATTGAAAATCATAATTCTTGGCCATAGAGATTTCAAGAAACTAATTCAAGAATCTCAAGAAAGGTTTTCTTGATTGTTCTCCTTCAAGCTAGGGTTTCAAGGCTTCTAATAAAGTTCTTCTTCAAGAACTTTGTTCTTTCAGGTATGTAAGGCTATCATAGTGTTGGACTAGTGCGTCCTCACGCCCTACATCTACTTTCAAATCAGTAAAAGAGTAATCTAGGATTCTATCCCTAGATTTGAGTATTCTTGAGATAAATTGATTTTGAGTTCTCGAGTTTCTGATTATTTTGAAATTCTATTCCTAATTGATGAATTACTATATGTTATGCATTAAAATTCTTGAGTTGATTTGTTCATGTCTATATTTCAGCACGAACCCAATAAATTGAGTATTATTTAGATGAGTAGTATCGTTGAGTTCTGAGTTCCGAGTTTCCATATTGCTATTAAGATCCCTGAGTTTGAGCCGTTCATGTCCATAATTACGAATGAACCCTATGAATTGAGTTATAAGTCTTGAGAAGCTTTTTAAAGCCAACACTTGAGTTTTAAACTGATTTTTTGAAGAAGTAAAAATGAGTTTTGAGAAAGAGTTTCTAAAACATGATTAGTATGACAATCGAGTATGTCATCAATGTTTAAGCAGTATGGTATCTAGTTATGCCATCAATGTTTATGCAGTATTACTTCCCGAGCCATCAATGGTCATATCACAATATGATTTTGATATATTTTGAGAAAGAATTTTCAAATATGAATTGAGTAAGAGTATAAGTGCACTAAGTATTCCCAAAGGTATCAGTTTATACATTGATAAAAGAGAAACTTTGATTTCTAAATGAGTTATGAGTTTAAAGATACTTCAAGAGCAGTTACATCTTTTAAGATGATAGTTTGAGCAATTATCTCAAACTAGAGGAAGAGCATGTTTTTTTAAACATTGAGCATGAGTATATATTATTGAGAGTAGTATTGAGCATCGATATGAGGATGAGTTCAGACAATTTACATTCCTCATAAACCATGTATCCCAACATAGGTACAGGATCATACTTTTTAGATGAATCCTAAGTGCCTTCGAGCAGAGCTTAGTGTATCCACTTAGTTGAGGTGTTCTATATTCCGACAAGGTATAAGACCGTTCTGGCAGCGTGTTCGACACACTGTATCATCACGTTGCTCATAGTGATTGTTGTCGGTTAGAGAATCTCTCAAATAGAGTTAAAGCGTGTTTTTATATATCACTTATTATGTTGAGTTTAGAGATGAGAGAGTATTTTGTAAAGCTTTAAATGATTTAACTCCTTTATTTTTTTACATTCAGCTTGAGTACATTGTTATCTATTGCAGTCCTTTCTTTCAGTTATTTGTTATTCAGCTATATTACATACTCGTACTTTCAATATAATGATGCCATTCGACCTGCATCTTTTAATGATGCATATACATGTTCTTAGAATCCTCAACAAGAGCCTGTTGAGATCACTTTCCTCTGTTCGTTAGCATTTTAGTAAGACCTCTTTACTTCCGGAGGACTCAAGTTTTATGAGTTGTTGGTATAGTAATATTTTGAGTGGTCGTGGGTCTTTTTCTGACACTCGTCTATATACAGTAGAGCCTTCATAGATAGACAGTTTTGGAGAGTCTTTCAGTTTTCAGATGTTTTATTTAAACTTATGTTTCATACTCAGTATATCAATTTAGTTTTGAGATTCAGTAAACTATTTTTAAACGTTTCTTTCAATTTAATGCTTAAGTATTCTTGATTTAGTCTTCCGCTTGTAGTAAGACAGGATGAGGGTTCGCTTGGGGACCAGTAATGGTTCTAGAGTGCCGGCCACATCTAGGGTGTTGGCTCGGGTCGTGACAAATTTGGTATCAGAGCACAGAGTTCAAGTGTCCTAGGGTGTCTATGAAGCCATGTTAGTAGGATCTTATTTATGGTTGTGAGGGCCCCACTAATATAAATGAGGGACTACAGACATTTAAGAACGGTTTCCCTTCTTTCATACTCTAAATCGTGCAATAGAGATGTGTCTTAAGAAACTCATTCAAACTCGTGTGTTTCTCAAATTGATTCGACTACCCCTCATATTTAAGGTAGTTAAAAAGAAAAGTCAGATCCTTATTAATGAGTTTCTCTCAGCAAACTTTTTGAGAAAGTCATGAGCCTTTAGAGGGGCTTGAGAGAAGCCCGCAAGTGAGTTAAGTGTTGAGTTTTGAAGTAATATACTCTTATTCATATGAATCATGCGTTCGAGCTAAAAGAGAGATGTATTTCCAAACTCTTTTTTCTAAACCTTGTTCCAATTGAGACCCCTATGAGGAAGTGTGTTTTAGAGCTTGGGTAGTAATTGCATCCGAAAAGATAGTATGAGTACGAGGTTATAAGCAGTAGTAGTAAAAGTATCCAAAGTTAGAAGAATACATGTGTCACGATCCGAGCCTACACCCTGGACGTGGCCGGAACTCGAGAACCATTGCTGGACCCAAGCGAACCCTCATCCTGGCTGACTACAAGCGGAAGACTAACTCAAGCATACATAAGCATCAAATTGAAAGAAACGTTTAAAAATAATTTAATGAATCTCAAAACTTCGCTGAATATACTGAGTATGAAAATAAGTTTTAAATAAAACATGTGAAACTGAAAGACTCTCCAAAATTATCTAATGATGAAGCTTCTATTGTATAAAGATGAGTGTCTGGACAAGACTCATGACTCCTCAAAAACTGTTACTAATAAACTAACAAAACTGGAGTCCTTCGGAAGCAAGGAGGTCTTACTCAAAAGCTGACGAGCGGATGAAGTGATCTCAACAGACTCTTGTTGAGGATCCTAAGAACCTGTATTTGCATCATTAAAAGATGGAGGTCGAATGACATCAGTACATTGAATGTATGAGTATGTAATATAGCTGAATAACAAATAACTAATAGAAAGGACCGCAATAGATAACAATGTACTCAAGCTGAATGTGAAGAAATAAAGGAGTTAAATCATTTAAAGCTTTACAAAATACTTTCTCATCTCTAAACTCAACATAATAAGTGATATATAAAAATACACTTTAACTCTATTGGGAGATTCTCTAACCGACAACCATCACTATGAGCTACGTGATGATACAACGTCTCGTCCATGGTGCCAGAACTATCTTATACCTTACCGGGGTATAGAACACCTCAACTAAGTGGATCCATTAAGCTATGCTTTAAAATGCAATAAAGAATCATCTAAAACGTATGATCCTTTACCCATGTTGGCATACATGGTTTATGAGGACTTTGAGTTGTCTGAACTCGTCCCCATATCGGTGTTCAATACTACTCCCAATAATATATATACTCATGCTTATATGTTTAAAAACATAACTCTTCCTCTGATTTGAGATAATTGCTCAAACTACCCTCATAAAATAGGTAACTGCCCTTGAAATATCTTTTGAACTCATAACTCATTTAGAAATATCAGTTTCTATTTTATCAATGTAAAAATTAATACCTCTGGGAATACATAGTCCCCTTATTCTTACTCAATTCGTACTTGAAAGCTCTTTCTCAAAAACATATCAAAATCATATTTTAATATGATCATTGATGACTCGGAAGTCATACTACATAAACATTGATGGTATATCTAGATACCATACTGCTCATAAATTGATGGCATACTCAATTGTCATACTAATCATGTTTTAGAAACTCTTTTCTCAAAACTCATCTTTACTTTCTCAAAACTCAGTTTAAAAACTCAAGTGTTGGCTTTAAAAAGCTTTTCAAAATTTATAACTCAAATTATAGGGTTCATGTGGAATTATGGACATGAACGACTCAACTCAGGGATCTTAATAGCAATATGGAAACTCAGTACTCAGAACTCAATAACTAAGAACTCAACGATACTACTCATAAAAAAAAATACTCAATTTATAGGGTTCATGTTGAAATATAGACATGAACCAATCAACTCAATAATATTAATGCATAACATATAGAAATTCAATAATTAGGAATAAAATTTCAAAAAGAAACATGAACTCGAGAACTCAAAATCAACTCACCTCAAGAATACTCAAATCTAGGAATAGAATCCTAGATTACTCTTTTACTGATTTAAAAAAAAAGATGTAGGGTGTGAGGACAAACTAGTCCAACACTATGATAGCCTTACATGCCTGGAAGAACAAGGTTCTTAAAGAATCTTGAAGAATCTTGAAAAAGAACTTGGTTAGAAGTCTTGAAACCCTAGCTTGAAGGAGAACAATCAAGAAAACCTTTCTTGAGATTCTTGAATTCCTTTCTTAAAATCTCTATAGCCCAGAATTATGATTTTCATTAGTGATTCATAATTGTATGGAGAATTTTGAGTTGGAAAGCATGAAATTCTTTGTGAAGGACTTACATTGAAGAAGAATCTTGAATGAAGTCTTCTACTTTAATTTTTACTTAGGGTTTTGCCTTAGGGTTTGAGAGAGAAGAGAATGATGGATTAAGAGATGAAAATCTGATTGTTTTGGGTCTTTAATTAGTCAAAAAAGTCGTTTTGGATTTTCTTAGAGGTAAAAAGACAAAAATGACCATTTTTAATGTTTTTCCGTCGGCTAATTCGTCAATGTATTGTATCAGGTTACTAAAATGGTCATAACTTTTTATTCAAAATTTGGATTGACGCGAAATTGGTGGCGTTGGAAAGAAGATTCAAATATCTTAATTTAATAGTTAATGGGCCACGTAACTCTTTATATTCTAGGAGATATGATCGTTTGAAGTTGACCCAAGTGAACTCTTACATCAAAACTTAATCGGTAAAGAAACTTTAAACTCACTTTTGTGCTAGGAATTTTTAGTGACCTTAATTGATATCCAAAATTATTCTCATACTAAAGAAATTACCTTTACAAATATGAACAACTTAAGAATAACCCAATAAGACCTTATGTGCAAATAAAAAATAGTTCGAGCCTTAGCTTAATTTTTTTTGGATTGTTACAATATCTCCCCCTTGGGATCATTCGTCCTCGAATGACGGTTAAACTGAGCATGGAAGGGAAATGAGTTACTCTTACTATATTCCATCTTAAGTTAAAATCACAAATTACTTAACATAAGTTGATTCTTCTAATTTAAATCACGAGATTCGGGTTCTATACCTCTATAAGAAATCTCATCCCAAGAATACTTCTCCCTATAACTACATTCAACCAACCTTGAGTCTTAATCAAGAACCACTTAATGCATCATGCATTCATCCACATTCAAGCCTAGTATTATAACCACTCCATGAACTCATACTAACCAATCCTTATAAGAATTCCTCATTCTCTCATCACTTCTACCAACAAAACTTTCATGCATCACTACCAAGAATTAACTCATTTAACTATTACTCATAGTATGAATTCATTCGTCCTTCCTCCACTTTTATAACCTTAGATGGAATAAACACACTATCACTATCATAATAAGAAATAGCAATCCTCTTCTCTATCCTTCACACAACTACTATCAACAAGACCACTCTAAAAAACAAAAAAGGATTACTGAAAGAGCTCTATGGCAAAAGATCATAAGCACGATTCATTCGAGATATAAGAATATGCATGGCATAACATTATTTTGCTAGCAATTGAGAGTAAATCATGAACTTGTTAGACTGAACATACTATGAGACATGAATACTTATATGAATAGGTTCATATCATGAGGCCAATATCCACAACTTTATGGATTAAGCTCGAGGTTAATGGGCTAAAGGCTTTGCCCCTCATTCTGGAAACTGAGCATAGATGTGAATCTCTCTGAAGTGTATGAGCATAGGTCATAGACACAATTCTGATATTAGAAATATCCACAAGATGTTCTAATAACTTTGCTTGAGGAATATGTAATATTATGAACGGATTGATATATCTCTAAAACTCTTTCTGAAGCCATCACTATCTCATCCTCAACACTTGACTTGATTTCTCATCTTATTTTCTCCCCCTTAGGTTTGGAATTGATACTCTAAAGCCATGGATCTATTCTCATAATCTCTAAACTGGTCTACATTCCATTTACTCTAATACTCGAGAAAGGCTTATCTCATGGCTACTGAACTCTCCGTAAGAAGGTAATAAGACTCCTTCTAAGACCTCTTTCAAAGATGCTTCTCCTAACCTCTTTTCATTGGCTTATAAGGCCACTTCATCTAACTCTTAAGGAAACAAATAAAATAATGCTTACATCAGCCTATTCCACATTGACAACTCAAATATACTATCTATGCACACACGGAATATCATTAACTTAATTGGAAACTCATCTGATTGCATACAATCTCAAGTACACCTCTTAATGCTCTTGTTACCCTTATGTCTTAGCCACACTTCACTACTCTTACCTCAAAGTTAGAATCCCATACTTATACCACTCACATTCATTGTAACTAACCTCTTAATTTCTCACCTACTTTATGTCAAATCTACCAGATCAGATCTTAAACTAACATCATCACTCTCATGTTTCCATCCTCTTGGTCACAACACTCATCTCAAATTCAAAATTAGTGTCTAGTTCTAAACACAATTGTCAATAAGATTGCTCACATACTATACTAACTTACAACTACTAAATGAAATTAAGAAACACTCACCCACTAAGACCTCATGCCTGTCAAATTCCACTTCACAACTTAAGTACTATTTACTCATTCACTATACATCATTGCCTAATTGTTCTATAACACTTATAATATTATGGGCTCTCCCTTAAAATCATAAGTCTAGCTTAGATCTGTCACCTCATGAATACTCTACTCTTTTATTCAACACATATACTTGGCCTTAACTAAAACAATAACATTGATATAAACTCCCTTATGGTAAGAGCATATTTTAACTCATCCTGACTAGTAACTATTTCTCTACCTTTTATCATGAACTCTATACAAAATTAGTATTCCTTAGTCTACTCATAAACGAAAACTCATCATTAATAACTTACTGGGTGCATGATTATAATAATATAATTTGCCTTATGACTTTCTCTCTTTTTTTAGATTACTGAAGCTCTACTTGCATTCTTCAAACTCTGGGTACTTTTACTACTACTTCTTATAATCTCATAACTCATACTATCTTTTCGGGTGCAATTACTACCCAAGCTCTAAAACACACTTTTTCATAGGAGTCTCAGTTGAAACAAGGTTTAGAGAAGAGATTACATGTCGCTTTCAACTCAAACACACGATTCATATGAATATGAGTACATTCTTTCAAAACTCAACACTTAACTCACTCACGGGCTTCTCTTTAGCCCCTCTGTAGTCTCATAACTTTCTGAAGACTTTTGGTTAGTATAACTCATCGATAAGGATCTGGACTTCACTTTTCAACTACCTTGAGTATGAGGGGTAGTCGAATGAATCTGAGAAACGCACGAGTTTTAATAAGGTCCTTATGACACAGCTCTATTGCACGATTTAGAGTATGAAAAAAGGAAAACTTTTCCTAAATGTCTGTAGTCCCTCATTTATAGAAGTGGGGCCCTCACAGCCATAAATAAGATCCTACTTGACACGGCTTCATAGACACCCTAGGACACTTGAACTCTATGCTCTGATACCAAGTTTTTCATGACCCGAGCCTACACTCTGGACGTGGCCGACACTCGAGAACCATTGTTGATCCTCAAGCGAAGCCTCATCCTGGCTGACTACAAGTGGAAGACTAACTCAAGCATACATAAGGATCAAATTGAAAGAAACGTTTAAAAATAATTTACTGAATCTCAAAACTTCGCTGAATATACTAAGTATGAAAATAAGTTTTAAATAAAACATGTGAAACTGAAAGACTCTAAAAAACTGTCTATCTATGAAGCCTCAAATGTATAAAGATGAGTGTCGGTACAAGACCCATGACTACTCAAAAACTGTTACTAATAACTAACAAAACTAGAGTCCTCCGGATGCAAGGAGGTCTTACTCAAAAGCTGACGAGCGGATGAAGTGATCTCAACAAACTCTTGTTGAGGATCCTAAGAATCTGTATCTGCATCATTAAAAGATGCAGGTCGAATGACATCAGTACGTTGAATGTACGAGTATGTAATATAGCTGAATAACAAATAACTGAAAGAAAGGACCGCAATAAATAACAATGTACTCAAGCTGAATGTAAAGAAATAAAGGAGTTAAATCATTTAAAACTTTACAAAAATACTTCCTCATCTCTGAACTCAACATAATAAGTGATATATAAAAATACACTTTAACTCTATTGGGAGATTATCTAATTGATAACCATCACTATGAGCTACGTGATGATACAGTGTTTCGCCCACGCTGCCATAACTGTCATATACCTTTGCGGGGTATAAAACACCTCAACTAAGTGGATCCACTAAGCTATGCTTAAAAAGCAATAAGGAATCATCTAAAAAGTATGACCCTTTACCCATGTTGGCATACATGGTTTATGAAGACTTTGAGTTGTCTGAACTCGTCCCCATATCTGTGTTCAATACTACTCCCAATAATATATATACTCATGCTCATATGTTTAAAAATATAACTCTTTCTCTGGTTTGAGATAATTGCTCAAACTACCCTCTTAAAAGAGTTAACTGCTCATGAAATATCTTTTGAACTCATAACTCATTTAGAAATCTCAGTTTTTTTTTATCAATGTAAAAAAAATACCTCTGGAAATACATAGTCCCCTTATATTCTTACTCAATTTGTACTTGAAAGCTCATTCTCAAAAACATATCAAAATCATATTTTAATATGATCATTAACGACTCAGAAGTCATACTGCATAAACATTGATGGTATATCTAGATACCATACTGCTCATACATTGATGGCATACTCGATTGTCATACTAATCATGTTTAAGAAACTCTTTTCTCAAAACTCATCTTTATTCTTTCAAAACTCAGTTTAAGAACTCAAGTGTTGGCTTTAAAAAGCTTTTCAAAATTTATAACTCAAATCATAGGATTCATGTGGAATTATGGACATGAACGACTCAACTCAAGGATCTTAATAGTAATATGGAAACTCAGTACTCAGAACTCAAGAACTCAAAACTCAACGATACTACTCATCAAAAAAATACTCAATTTATAGGGTTCATGCTAAAATATAGACATGAACGAATCAACTCAAGAATCTTAATGCATAACATATACCAATTCAATAATTAGGAATAGAATTTCAAAAAGAAACAGGAACTCGAGAACTCAAAATCAACTCATCTCATGAATACTCAAATGTAGGGATAGAATTCTAGATTACTCTTTTACTAATTTGAAAAAAGATGTACGGTGTGAGGATGAACTAGTCCAACACTATGATAGCCTTACATACATGGAAGAACAAGGTTCTTGAAGAATCTTGAAAAAGATTGAAAGAATCAAGAATGGAGTCTTCTTCTTTGATTTTTCCTTAGGGTTTTGCCTTAGGGTTTGAGAGAGAAGAGAATGATGGATTAAGAGATGAAAATTTGATTCATTTGGGTCTTTAATTAATCAAGAAATTTGTTTAGGGTTTTCTTAGAGGTAAAAAGACAAAAAGTACCCTTTTTAATGTTTTTCCGTCGCCTAATTCGTCACTGCACTGTATTAGGTTACTAAAATTGCGATAACTTTTTACTCAAAACTTGGATTGACGCGAAATTGGTGGCATTGGAAAGAAGATTCAAATACCTCTAATTTGATAGGTTATGGGTCACGTAACTCTTTATATTTTAGGAGATATGGTTGTCTGAAGTTGACCCAAGTAAACTCTTACATCAAAACTTAATCGGTAAGGAAACTTTCAATTCAACTTTGGGCTAGGAGTTTTTAGTGACCTTAATTGATATCCAAAATTATTCTCATACTAAAAAATTTACCTTTAAAAATATGAACAACTAAAGAATAACCCGATAAGACCTTATGTACAAATAAAGAATAGTTTGAGCCTTAGCTTAAAAAATTTTGGGGTGTTACAGCATGCAGAGGTTCAGTAATCTTTGAAAGGGAGATAGTGATGAGGTAAATTATGTTACTGTAGTCATGCACCCAGTAAGTTATTAATGAGGAGTTTTCCTTTATGAGTAGACTAAGGAATAATAATCTTATTTATAGTTCATTATATGAGGTAGAGGAATAGTTACGAGTTAGGATGAGTTAGAGTATATTTTAACTGAAAAAGAATTTATGATGAGGTGTCATTGTGTTGGTAACGACCAAATGTAGGTGTTGAATAGAAGAGAAGGAGTATTCATGAGGTGATTGATCTAAGCCATACTTATGAGAGAGCCCATAATATTCAAAGTGTGATAGAACTAATTAAGTAATGATGTATAGTGCATGAGTAAATAGTACTTAAGTTGTGAAGTGGAATGTGTTGGTAAGTTGTAATTATGAAGACTGGGAGGTAAAGATTGACTACTTGCCATGAAGTTTTAGTGGGCGAGTGTTTCTTAATTTGTATCTAGTAGTTGTAAGTTAGTATTGCGAGCAATCACATTGATATTCGGGTTTAGTAATAAATATTAAGCTTGAATTTGAGATGAGCATCGTGATCAAAAGAATGGCAACATGAGGGTGATTATGATAGTCTTGAGATCTGATCTGGTAGACTTGACATAGAAGTAGGTGAGGAATTGAGATGTTAGCCGCAATAAATATGAGTGGTACAAGTGAGAGATCTTAACTTTCAGATAAGGGAAGTGAAGTGTGTCTAAGCCATAAGAGTAACAAGAGAATTAAGAGGTGTACCCGAGATTTGGTTATTATCAGACAAGGAATTGAGCTGTCAATGTGGAATAGGCTGATTTAAGCATTATCGGTTTCCTTAAAGAGTTAGATGAAGTGGCCTTATAAGCCAATGAGTGGAGGTTAAGAGAAGTATCTTAGAAAGTGGTCTTAGAAGGAATCATAGTACCTGAATACGGAGAGTCAAGTAGCCATGAGATAAGCCTATCCTGAGTATTAGAGTAGAGGGAATGTAGACCAGTTTAGAGATGATGGAATAGGTTCATAACTTTCAAGTGTCAGCTTCAAACCTAGGGGGGGATGATAAGATGAGAAATCAAGTCAAGTGTTGAGAATGAGATAGTTATGTCTTCAGAAAGAGTTAAGGAGATACATCAATCCATTCATACTCTAGCGTATTCCTCAGAGTTCAGTCATTACAACATCATGATGATGTTTCTTATATCAGAATTGTGTCTATGACCTATGATCATACACTTCAGAGAGATTCACATCTAAGCTCAATTTCAAGAATGAGGGGCAAAGACTTTATCCCATTGATTTAAATCTTACTCCATAATGTTATGGATATCAGTCTCATGTTATGAACCTATTCATATAGCACTCATGTCTCATAGTATGTTCAGTCTAAAAAATTCACGAGTTACTCTCAATGGCTAGAAACATAATGTTATGCCATGCATATTCTTATATTAGATATCTCGAATGAATTGTGCTTATGATCTTTTTCCCTGGAGCTCTTTCAGTAATCCTTTTTAGTTTTGAGAGTGGTGTTGTTGATAGTAGTTGTGTGAAGGATAGAGAAGAGGATTGCTATTATTATTGTGATGGTGATGTTGTGTTTATTCAATCTAAGGTTATAAATGTGTAGGAAGAAGGAGATAAGGTTTAACGATGAGTAACAAGTCAGTTTCCTGGTAATAATGCATGAAAGTTAAGTTGGTAGAAGTGACGAGAGAATGAGAAATTTTTATAATGGTTAGTTAGTAGGATTTAATGGAGTGGTTATAGTACTAAGCTTTAATGTGGTGTTGGTAGCGTGTGGATGTATGATGCATTAGATGTTTCCTGATATGGGCTCAAGGTTGGTTGAAGGCAGTTATAAGGAGAAGTATTCTTGGGATGAGATTTCCTATAGAGGTATAAAACCTGAATCTTGTGGTTTAGATAAGTATGAACATCTCATGTTTAGCATCTTGTGATTTAGAGATTAATCTTGAACACAATAAGAGCAGACAATTTAACTTAGATCTTGGTAAGAGTAGTCATAAATCTTTGTAGGAGTTATGAGTTGCAACTAATGAGGTGCGATATGCATAAAGAAGGGTATGATTAAGAGGTGTTGCTAGGCTTGAAAGCTAGTAGTTTTATTTCTTAAGGAATAATAGTCTTATTGTTACTTCATGCCCAGATTCCTTTGATTCATGTAAGATAACTTCAGATAGAGCGTGACTATGTTCAAAACAATATCGTTCTTGACTTATTTGCTATAGACAGTTCAAAACTCTTAGTATGATTCAGTTATACCTATGTTAGTAGGGATGTTCAAAACTCAAAAAGATATTAAGAGTAAACCCTTTTCCTTTCATCCCCAGTTTAACCATCATTCGAGGACGAATGATCCCAAGGGGGAGATATTGTAACACTCTGAAAATTTCTAAGTTAAGCCCCAAACTATTCTTGAATTTCCTATAAGGTCGCACTGAGTGACTCTTAATTTTTCTTAGTTTTTAAGGTCAATTCTTTAGTGTGAGAATTATTTTGGATATCAATTAAGGTCACTAAAATCTCCTAGCACAAAGTAGAGTTGAAAGTTTCCTTACCGATTAAGTTTTGATGTAAGATTCTCTTTAGGTCAACTTCAAATGACCATATCTATTATAATATAAAGAGTTACGTGGCCCATAACTGATTCAATAAAAGGTATTTGAATCTTCTTTCAAACGCCACCAATTTCGCATCAATCCGAGTTTTGAGTAAAAATTTATGACCATTTTAGTAACCTGATACAATGTAGTGACGAATTAGCCGATCAAAAAACATTAAAAAAGGTCATTTTTATTTTTTACCTCTAAGAAAATCCTAAATGAATTTCTTGACTAATTAAAAGCTCAAAACAATTAGATCTTCATCTCTTAATGCCCCATTCTCTTCTCTCTCAAAACCCTAAGGCAAAAGTCTAAGGAAAAATCAAAGTAGAAGACTCCATTCAAGATTTTTTCAATCATTTTCAAGATTCTTCTTCAAGTTCTTCTATTCTTCCCAATTCAAATTCCTCCATACAATTATGAATCACTAATTAAAATCATAATTCTTGTCCATAGACATTTCAAGAAACTAATTCAAGAATCTCAAGAAAGGTTTTCTTGATTGTTCTCCTTCAAGCTAGGGTTTCAAGGCTTCTAATCAAGTTCTTCTTCAAGATTCTTCAAGAGCCTTGTTCTTTCAGGTATGTAAGGCTATCATAGTGTTGGACTACATCGTCCTCATGCCCTACATCTACTTTCAAATCATTAAAAGAGTAATATAGGATTCTATCCCTAGATTTGAGTATTCTTGAGATAAGTTGATTTTGAGTTCTTGAATTCCTGATTATTTTGAAATTTTATTCCTAATTATTGAATTTCTATATGTTATGCATTAAGATTCTTGAGTTGATTCAGTCATGTCTATATTTCAACATGAACCCAATGAATTGAGTATTTTTGAGATGAATAGTATCGTTGAGTTCTGAGTACCGAGTTTCCATATTGCTATTAAGATCCCTGAGTTGAGTCGTTTATGTCCATAATTCCGCATGAACCCTATGAATTGAGTTATAAGTCTTGAGAAGCTTTTTAAAGCCAACACTTGAGTTTTAAACTGAGTTTTTGAAGAAGTAAAGATGAGTTTTGATAATGAGTTTCTAGAACATGATTAGTATGAAAATTGAGTATGCCATCAATGTTTAAGCAGTATGGTATCTAGTTATGCCATCAATGTTTATGCAGTATGACTTCCCGAGTCATCAATGATCATATCACAATATGATTTTGATATATTTTGAGAAAGAGTTTTCAAATATGAATTGAGTAAGAGTATAAGGAACTATGTATTCCCAAAGGTATCAGTTTTTACATTGATAAAAGAGAAACTTTAATTTCTAAATGAGTTATGAGTTCAAAGATACTTCAAGAGCAGTTATCTCTTTTAAGAGGATAGTTTGAGCAATTATCTCAAACTAGAGAAAGAGTATATTTTTTTAAACATTGAGCATGAGTATATATTATTGGGAGTAGTATTGAGCACCGATATGTAGATGAGTTCAGACAATTCACATTCCTCATAAACCATGTATCCCAACATGGGTACAGGATAATACTTTTTAGATAAATCCTAAGTGCCTTCAGGCATAGCTTAGTGGATCCACTTAGTTGAGGTGTTCTATACCCCGGCAAGGTATAGGACCATTCTGGTAGCGTGGGCGAGACGTTGTATCATCACGTAGCTCATAGTAATTGTTTTCGGTTAGAGAATCTCCCAAATAGAGTTAAAGTGTATTTTAATATATCACTTATTATGTTGAGTTTAGAGATGAGAAAGTATTTTGTAAAGCTTTGAATGATTTAGCTCCTTTATTTCTTTACATTCAGCTTGAGTACATTGTTATCTATTGCAGTCCTTTCTTTCAGTTATTTAACTGTTTTTAAACGTTTCTTTCAATTTAATGCTTAAGTATGCTTGAGTTAGTATTCCGCTTGTAGTCAGCCAGGATGGGGTTCACTTGAGAACCATCAATGGTTCTCGAGTACCGGCCACGTCCATGGTGTAGGCTCGGATCGTGACAATATGATCATTTCATATATACTTCATTTTAAAATTCTATAAATTGTATTTTTAAACTTGTCAAAAAAAAATTTCAAGTGGGTATATTTCCTCCACAAATTACATGACTTTTCTAGAACTAAGTCTATGACACAAATAAACAGACATTAACTTATTCTTCGTTCCATTCTCTCCTCAATTCTCTCCCTCATCATGTCTTATACCAATAAATTTCTCGCCCTTTATTTCTAATTTGTGTCCTAAATATTATACACTCCGATATAGATCTCTTATTAGGAAGATCAATAATGCAGTTTTTTTCAACGTTAAGAATCTCATTTTTATCAATTCTCTGTATAATGACCCTACTTTTGTAAAATAATTATAAGACAAAAGTAAAATTCACTATTTCTTAGTGGGCAGATCACGTTAGGGACTTGTTCATATAGCCAATTTTAAGCAAAATTCAACTGCTCCACACTTTTCAAACACCCTAATGAATCAGTTAACATGTTAAATCCAATATCAATCACAATTGCTTTTCTCAAAATGCCCAGTTCAAAAGGAATTCTACCAAACAAAATTTCTAATAATTTCGGGGCATGTTATGTCCTTTCCTTTGGTTCTCTTCAGACTTTTCAATTTCATGGTGTTGCTTTTTTTTTTTTGGATTGTAAAGATAATTTTTGAAGTATCTAATTTGCTTGATTTCTCTTTTTATGTATAATCCCAAAACTTCACGTAACATATATGTCATTATATAATTTATTGAGAATCATATATTTATTTGTTACTATTATTTTATCATCAGTTAAAATCATTTTAAGAATTTTTACAAATTATTATCTTAACTACCTCATGTTAAATTACTGCAGTATATATTGTATAAACTTTTGTTAATATTTTTAAAGTCTCTTTATTTGAGGTAAAACATTTATTCATCATGTATATTAATTACTTTAGAAATTTTTTTGTCTTTACTATACTTAATTGTTCTCCTAATTTTAATAAATATTAAGACAGGACACAAGGTCATAACTTTTTTCATCCTTTTATCACTTTGTAAAAAACGAGACGATTCATTCTATTTTTCATCAAGTAGATCATTATTTTTTTTTGTTAAACACCTATTTTTGTTAAACACCTATTATGTTTTATTGTTATTTCCTGTCATGTTTCTTTGAAAATATCATAATAATTTTTCTTTTAAAAAACTAATCAAATTTCTATTATAAACATATATAAGATTGTAATATTGGGCCCGTAAACGGACCTTTCATTATCTAGTTGAATGTTTACAGGTTTTGGGTGATTTTGTGTTGCTTTTGTTCTCTATTACTTTGCTCTTTAATTATTAATTTATTGTTGGATTGTACTTTGGCTAATTTTTTAATACTTATGTTAGTTTTGGATTGGATTTTTGTATTTTAGTTATTTGATTATTCACTAACGTCTTATTATTATTGCCCATGAATTGTTTAAATTGCTTCTCATCGTTTGTTTAAGTTTAATTTTGGATATTTTTATTAAATTCTATATCTAGTTAAAATGGCCAATGAAAAAATCTCTCTGTCGGTTTTCGAGGCCTCCTCATTTTAAAGGACAGAAATTTAGTTTATGTTTGTATTCTTTATATGTTAAAATTGGCCGATGAAGAAATTACAATCAATTTTCAAGGCCTTCCATGTTAGTAAGATGAGTTTTTTATTTTTTAAGTTATTATTTTATTCATTTATTTTTATTCATATTTATTACTAACACTTTTACTAAGTATCTTTACAGGTACCCGGAGTTGCTTCTCATTAAAGCTATTCGAATGAAGTTCGAACTATATTCTTTACTCATTATTCTATATATATCGATATTAGGCAAACCTTAGACCGTTTCTTATATTATTGTTTTGTTTCATTACTTGTGTATATCACATTTTTATTGTACTTGTATATTTATTTTTATCTCCTCCTCAATTTGAAAAAATGAATTCAGCTGGACCCACAACTGTGGATTTCGAAGGATGCCGAACACCTTCCCTTCGGAATAACTTGAACCCTTACCTAGACTCTATTGGTTTCGTAGATATTTCTTTTAAGTTAATTAATTAATTGGTTTCCTAGTTTTCCTAAAATTAGGTGGCGACTCCGTTTCCCCTTTAAACCCTTTAAAACTCTTTTACTACTTTTTAAAATTCTTTTATTCTGTTAAATTTGATTAGTTATTTTTTGTGAGTCACCACGACGTTGTGCCTTTTAAAGGATGTCAACACTAAATACCTCAAGCTAGAGTAGGGACGGAGGGAAAGAGATGAGGATAATAGGCTATCATATCGGCCTCGGCCTCCCAAGTAGCACCCTCAACTAACTGATTCTTCCAAAGAACCTTTACAAAAATTTCTTTATTTCTCAACTTCCATACTTGCCGGTCAAAAATTTCAACCGGAACTTCTTCATAAGAAAGGCTATCCTTTATGTCAAGACTCTCCAATGGCACTATAGAAGTCGGATCACCAACACATTTCTTCAACAAGGAGACATGGAAAACCTGATGCACTGATGCCAAGTAATTAGGCAACTCAAGTTCAGAAGCAACCTTACCAACACACCTCAAAATCTGATATGGGCCCACATAACAGGGACTACGCTTTCCTTTCTTCCCAAACCTCATCTGACCCTTCATGGGTGAAATTTTAAAGTAGACCCAATCATTCACATCAAACTCAAGTTACCTTCTTCTAACATCTGCGGCATTGGAATTTTGTCAACTTTGAGCCGTTTTCAACCTTTCTCTAATAAGTCAAACTTTCTCCATAGCCTCATGTACCAGCTCAGGATCTATCAAAGCAACTTCACCAACTTCAAACCAGCCTATAGGAGATCTACACCGCCTACCATATAGAGCCTCAAATGAAGCCATACCGATACTTGAGTGATAGCTATTATTATACCCAAATTCAATCAAAGGCAAGTGATCATCCCAATTACCCTTGAAGTCAATAAGACACGCTTCATCATATCTTCCAAAGTTTTGATAGTACGCTCCGCTTGCCTATCAGTTTGTGGATGAAAGGTTGTACTAAGCTTAACACGAGTATAAAGCCCCTTATGGAAGGATTTCCGAAACTGAAAAGTGAATTGGGTACCATGATCGGAGATAATGGACAAGGGTACTTCATGCAACCTAACCATTTCTCTCAAATGCAACTTAGCATAGTCCTCCACCGAATAAGAAACCATGACATGAATGAAATGATTTGATTTCTTTCTACGATCTACTATAACCCAAATCGAGTCATGTTTCCACCGGGTGCGGGGTAAACCAGTAATGAAGTCCATATTAAAATCTTCCACTTCCAAGTATGAATACTGATGTCTTGTGACAAACCTCTCATCTTTTGATGCTCAGCTTTTACTTGTTGGCAATTTGGACACTTAGCCACAAATTCCGAAATATCCTTGTTCATTCTATTCCACCAATAGACCACCCGCAAGTCATAGTACATCTTGTGGCTCCCGGTTTAATGGAATATCAAGAACTATGAGCTTTTGATAGGATATGCTCCCTCAAGTCATCTACATTAGGAACACACAAACGACCCTAATAACAAAGTACACTATCTCCTCCTTAGTAGAAAGCCTCTACAAACTTTTTAAGCACTGCTTCCTTCATTTCATCGAAAGTCGGATCAAGACCTTGCTTGGATTTCACATCCACCACAAAAGGTGATTCTGAACCACAACATTACATTTGGTGTATTCTACCGATCGAACACCCATCCGGGCCAATCTATGAACATCTCGAACCAACTCCTTCTTACTATAGTCTATATGAGCAATACTACCCATTGACAATCGAATAAGAGCATCCGCCACCATATTTGCTTTACCGAGGTGATAGAGAATAATCATATCATAATAATTTAGTAACTCAAGCCACCTGCTTTGGTAAAGATTTAGATCCTTCTGATTAAGCACATATTGCAAACTTTTGTGGTCGGTGAAGACATCGACCTGAACAACATATAAGTAGTGCCTTCAAACTTTCAAAGCAAACACAACCGCCGCTAGTTCTAAATCATGGGTAGGATAGTTCTTTTTGTGCACCTTAAGTTGCCTTGAGGCATAGGCAATGACTTACCCATTTTGCATAAGGACACATCCTAACCCAATTCTTGAAGCATCACAATAAACAACAAACCCATCAGTCCCTTCTGGTAAAGTCAACACCGAAGCGAAAGTAAGTCTTTCTTTCAATTCTTGAAAACTCTTTTCAAGAGCTTCCGACCATAAGAATTTGGATTTCTTTTGAGTCAATGTCGTCAATGGAGAGGCAATCGACGAAAACCCTTCCACTAACCTTCTACAGTAACCGCTTAAACTGAAGAAACTTCTAGTATCCGAAGGGGATAGAGGTCTAGGACAACTCTTTACCGCATCCGTTGTAGCAACCCTCTCGGAAGGATGCTACTAGTTAAAAGGAAAGCTAATATATTACTTGCACATTTGAAAGGGATTAATCTAATATATATAAACTATAATTCGATAGAGGAATTTAGCCCAAAATAACAAGTCAAAGGTATAAAGGCTTGTCATTTAGAAATTTAGTTGATCTCAAATTTAAACAAGACAAGAGTCTCAATTTATGGGGGAAGAATCTTTCAAAATAATTTAAACAAATACACTAAGAGATTTTCATGTATTATCTAGACTACTACCAGACACGTTATAAATCATTACCAACTTCGGGGTACCAAAGTTTAATTGGTTCATGCTTCATACAAACCTTCAAAATACACTGTAAATTTAATACATTACAAGACTTGGGTTTACACACCAAAACAGTAAAACATGTAGTCATACTTATCTTACAACCCATGGTGACATGATCAAATCAGCCTTCAAACTTACATGTAAATGCATAACACATAGATCATGTACAAGTCCCAAGATTTATGCAAAATATAGATGCCTATATGCAAATGTGGTCTTCCATAAAGCTCTCAAAAACTCCGTCTCCAATGGCCAGCTTCAAGTATCCCCTCGAACGTTCCCTACGATAGAAACAACTATCGCTAAGCATAAAGCTTAGTGGTGTAAAAACTATATGCGTGGAGCCGCTAGATTCACCAAGTTACCTTTCAAAAGTCATGGGCCGCATAATTGAAACATAATAAATAAATCAAGTAAACAATATATCAAAGGTATCAAGTTCTATATTTAAAGATCCAAGTGTCAAGAACGCTCATAGCACCATTTCCCAAGAGATCCAATACCAAGGCTCGCCCAATATATTCATCAGGTCGTCACACCAAGCATAAGCATGTATCAAGAAGGATCGACGCCCTACATCAAGAAGGATCAAAGCCCAATAATCAAGAGAACCAAGAACCATATTAAAAATGGCTTTCTAGTTCGTACTTAAAATGGACAACTTCCATACTGAAGACGAACTAAAAATCCAGAGTCAAGATGGCAAATGATCCGAATCAAGAGGCATGCTAATAGTGACAAAGTCACAGCCACAAGAAGGACAAGGTCCCAACAAGAGTACCAGGTGATCAAACAATCCATACAAGTGGGCGAGTTACACAAGTGTTTTTATTGTCTTAAAGGATACCAACACGACAACGCAAGGTGACAAGAGGTAACCAAGGTACCAAGATAAAGTTTCAGATATACCAGCAGGTAAAAAGAGTGTGAGTACAAGTTTATACACAAACCTCAGTGCTTTAGCATAGAAATAGTCCAACACAACTTCAAGAGTTTCAAACCGTAGACCAACCAACGTATCAAGGTCCTCAACTTGTTCACGAGTATATACAAACTTAAAAATAAAATTAAATAACTTATTTAATTCCTAGCAGCTCAATAATGTTGACGTAAAATAGGATTATCATCACAAGTAAGCTTAGCCTTTACAAATACGACTATGCTCTCAAAACAGTAATTCTGGCCGGCCTACTACCTCATGTCGCAACTTAGATTTGAAAATGAAAACGGCAAAACTGGACTGTATATACTTCATGAAAGATGTAGGTAAATATCTTAAGGTTTCAAATAATCAAGAATCACCACAAAATATATTTTGTAAAAAAAGATATAATCAAAACACTGACAGTTGATCATACAGGATTTCTAATTCTGAAATCTGGACAGAACTTGTCCTATGTTGCGTCCCATATTTCGAATCCATAACAACTAAATTAGAGTTTTACATAAACATAAGAGTTGTAGGTATATGAATTAGATTTTCAAATCATATTTAGTCACTGTAAACTAAGTTATAGAGAACGAGATATGCTTAAATTACTAAACACTACCCAGCTGGGAAACAGATTTCATCACTTACCAAAGGGAAGGGTGTGTCTCGAATTCCAGCCAAAAGGACCAAGTTTTTCTCTTGTGATATTGAAGAACAACTGGTTAGATAATGTTCTAAGGTTCTTAGACTTCAGGGGAAATGAATTTCACTAGAGGAGGTGTGAAAATATATGTTATAAAAGTGATGTTTATCACTTAATAGATATAGCTGAAAGAAAAGTTGGCTGCCCAAAAGTAAAAAGGTTTGCTGCCCAAAATGTATACATATATACTTATATGTATATACCTCCCTTTCAACTTATTGGTAATTCTAATTAATTTTTTACGTAAATACCCCAATACAATTCCTTAAATTACGATCACAATTTATCTTACGCAAATTTGTAAATATTACAAAATTCCGAGTTCCTAAAATGAGAATAAAACATACTGAAGTAATTAAAGAATGGTGTATCGACATGCGACTCTTGGTTAGTATTTAGGGGTGTTACATCCGTCTTCTTAGGATCTACCTCAATACCCTTTCTGGAATCAATGTGACCAAGAAAAACCACAGACTTCAACCAAAACTCACATTTTCTAAACTTTGCAAAGAGTTGTTGGTCCTTGAGGACTTGCAACACAATCCTCAAATGATCGGTATGCTCGCCTTCACTCCTTGAATAGATCAATATATCATCAATGAACATAATCATAAACATGTCGAGGTATTGCCTAAACACCTTATTAATCAAATCCATAAATGTGGCCGGAGCATTAGACAAGCCACAGGACATTACCAAAAACTCACAATGACAATACCGAGTTCGGAAAGCCATTTTTGGTATATCATCCTCCTTCACCCTCAATTGGTGATAACCTGACCGTAGGTCAATCTTAGAGAAGTGACTTGCTCTATGTAGTTGGTCAAACAAATCATCTATCCTTTGGAGAGGATACTTATTCTTAATTGTAACCTTGTTCAAATGACAGTAGTCGATACACATACGAAGCAAACTGTCTATCTTTCGAACAAACAAAACTGGAGCACCCCATAGAGAGATACTCAATCGGATGAAGCCCTTATCCAATAAATCTTTCAATTGCTCTTTCAATTCCTTAAGTTCTGCCGGAGCAATTCGGTAAGGAGGGATAGAAATAGGTTGCGTATTTGGGAAAAGGTCAATACAGAAGTCTATTTCACTTTCGGGAGGAATACCGGGTAGATCATCTTGAAACACTTCCAGAAACTCATTTACAACGGGGACCGACTCAAGAGTAGGGGTTTTGGAATCCATATCCCTCACCCTAACTAGATAGTATATGCAACCTTTAGAAATCATCTTTCTAGCTTTAAGACAAGAAACAAATTAACCTTTCGGCATAGAACTTTCTCCTTCCCACTCTAGGATAGGATCATTTGGAAACTGAAACTTGACCACTCAGGTTCTACAATTAATAGCAGCATAACAAGAATGCAACCAATCTATATCAAGAATGACACCAAAATATAGCTTATCAAGCTCTACACGATCGACATGAGTGACTTTATGGGATAAGGAGACAGAACAATTTCTATAGACTCTCTTAGCCACAATTGATTCAACAATAGGAGTAGAGAAAGAAAACGGGCCTAACAACACATCCAGAAGAATATCAAACCTCATAGCCACATATGGCGTCACAAAAGACAAGGTAGCACCGGGATCAAGAAAAGCATAAACATCAAGATGAAAAACTTTCAACATACCGGTAACCATACCGGGAGAACCCACTTGCTCTTGGCGAGTCTGGAGTGCATATAATCTATTTTGATTTGGAGCACTTAAACCTCAACCACAAGGCAGAGCTTGTCTACCTTCTCTTCCCTTAGCCTTAAGTATTGGAAAATCCCTTCTCTTATGGCCACTCTTACCACAACCAGAGCAGCCACCCATACCAGCTAAGAATTTACCCTAATGCTTCCTTCCACACTTAGCACAAGTAGACAATGAAGATACACTACGATTTCCTCCTTGAGGTTTAGGGTTAGACACCCTATCTTTTTTGAATCTAGAAGGAGCATTGGGGGAAACTTGACCGGAGAACCCTTGTCGAAACCTAGAACAACCACGTCCATCAGACCTTCAATGTGAAAAGTCACCATCACTGGTCCTTGCCTTATTTGTCACCCTAGATTTTCCCTTAAGTTTCTATTCTTCTGTTTGTTGAGTATGTACCATTAGACGAGAAATGTCCATATCATTGATAAGCATGCCGGTATGAACTTCTTTAACTACCATCTCGGACACTCCCAAATCAAACTTACTCATCCTTGCCCTAGAGTCGGCAACCATAGTGGGAGCATACCTACACAATTGTGTGGACTTCAAAGCATATTCCTTCACACTCATATTTCCTTGATGAAGGTTGATGAATTCAAGAACCTTTGCCTCATTCATCTCAAGGGGAAAGAACCTATTAAGGAAAGCAACCTTAAACTTTTCCCAATCGAGAGGACCCGCATCATTCGCCCTCCCTTCCTTCCATTAGTTGAACCAAACTTGAGCAACACCCTTAAGTTGGTTAGCGTCCAATTCCACCTTTTCCATCAGCGTCACTCCCATAATCGTCAACACTTTATACACTTCATCAATGAACTCTTGAGGATCTTCCTCAAGCTTAGAACCATGAAATTCCAAGGGATTCATTCTATTGAAGTCCCTCACTCTAGATGCCGCCGTACCCACATTTGGGTTCACATGGACCACAAACTCTAGGCTTGAGCCGTTATGGCTTGAGAAAACACTTGAAAAGCATCCCTAAACTAATCATTAGTCACATGACCGGAAAAAGGATCGACTGAAACTTGAGGAGCTTGAGAAGGAGCCTCTTGTTCCACATGCCCATTCATATTCCTCCTAACGTATGCTCTTCGAGGGGCCATATCCTGTAAAGGATTAGACATGGATTAGGAGAAAGGACATATAGAGTTACACTTTATCGCAGAACTTAGAGTAATGAAAGAAGTGGAGTTTCCTAATCATCTTATAGCTTATTATTCATAAATGTGACACGTTTCACACTTTTGAACAAGACTCTACTCGACGTGGCTTATGAGACATTATAGGAAATTTCTAAATCTTGTGCCTTGAATACCAAGTTTGTCACGACCCAAAGTATACCCTAGGCGTAACATGGCGTATAGGACCCTGAGAGGCCCTACACAAGGCACTTAGCATGCATAAACAAGATAATAGAAAATCAAGAGATATTAAATGACAATTCATATCATAAAGAGTTTTGTAAAAATGAAGCGGAAGTATACATAGTCTCAAAAGCTATTTATTACATCAAGAGTGATCAGGAGGTAACTCTGACATCAATCACAACATCTGAAAAGAAAATATGAAAATAAATAAAAGGTTCGATCCTCAGAACATGAGGACTCACCACTACTCAAGATAACCAAAGTGACCACTAGCCACATGGACACAGAATTAGAGCGTCGAACCTTACATTTGGGAAACAATGTAGGCAAGAGTATGCGTTAGTACAAAAATTTAACAAGTATGATAACAATGCATAAAGTTATAAAATCATGCTAAAAAGGACATTTTCATGACATACAAAGACCAAGTTAAAACCATAAGATAAAAGGTTAGAAAACATCATAGTAATCATGGTCAGTGCAAGTAAAACTCATCTTTGAAAACTTGTGAGATACTTCTTGAAGTAACCTTAGTTCATCATTATTGTGGGAAGTAGCCTTAATCTACATAGAGACCATGTGAGTAACATGGAATCCGGTGTCTTCCCTACACAAAAATGGGGTGTCCTTACTTGCCAAGGCAAGAACCTAACTTCTAGCTTACGTGGATCCACTAGCTAATGTCTATCTAAGACAATCATCGTATATCTAATCACTCTATGGTGGCACATAGGTATGAGATAAGTAGATTGCTACTAGAAACCTTGCCTCTAGCTATGGGAGAGCTTCCATCTCAATATCCTCTCGGTGCTAAGCATCAATCTCACAAAATAGTCATAATTCATTTTTCTAGACTTATATTTCACAGAAGGCACGTCAAATATCCAATCCAACCTAGGTTTCTTTAGAATAACTCTTAAACCTTGATTCATATTTTAGTTGAGAAAACCTTTCAACTCTAAGAATCCTTATGTTGGAAAACCCTTTCACATGCATGTATTGACTAGTATGTGAGAAATCCTTTCACAACAACAAGAACAACAAGAACAACATATATGCTTCACTCTCAAAGCAATCTTAAATCATTTTCATCACTTTCATAAAGAACATGCATATCTTCATAAATTCATCTTTCATATTTCAAGACCCACTTTGGATCATCATAGCTTAGAAAACATAGATTATGCATGAGTTCATGCAGATTCATCTTAAAAACATGAAATTATCTCAATTCATGCATAATAGTTCCTAAAACAATTAATTGAATTAACATTGAAAGGAACCCATGATATAGAAGAAAATACTAACTTCAATTAGAGATTTCTAACTTCTAAATTGGAGAATTTAGGAACTCCAAGGAGTAAAGAGCTCCATAGGTGAAGACTATCATACCTTGTAGTCCAAAGCCCACAAGCAATGGTGAATTGAAGACTTGATCTTGAAATCCTAACTTGACTTCTTCTTCTTCCTTAGAGAGAGAAATATTTGGGGAGGATGAACTTGTTATTATTTTGGGAAATTGAGAGAATGAATTGAATTGGGTGATTTTGGGGGTAAATATCCTTATATAGGGCTTTGGGTAGATGTTAAAGAACGTAGTATTGAAATAAAACAATTAGAAAAAGACCCAAAACCCCCTGACTTAAAGCTGGCGCACTAACTCCACGGAGGCCTTCATAGCCCGTCTAGAGTACCACGGTCCGTCTAACAGGTCGTGAAGAAGCTCTGGGCTATACCCCGTTCACGGAAGACTTCACAGTCTATGAGGGGCTTCACGGGCCATTTAGCCGTCCGTTGTCCTCGATCAGTGACTAGGGGAGAAACCCCCTTCTGAGTGGAAACTTGATGAGCCCTTGGATGGCCCGTTAACCACACCACGGGCTATCTAGGCGTCTTAGGGAGGGACACCCGTCTGGGCAGGTTCTGGGACATACTACGAGTGCCCAAATAGACTGTGGTCCCCTACATGGCCTATCTAGAGCTCCGTGGAGGGTTCCTTGGTCCATCTTTGGGTTCTTGACCTGCTCGTTTGACTCCTTTCTAGCCTTTCTCTATCCAATGTGTTACACCCAAAGTCATACCCCAAACATGTGTTCCATTTTGGAACACAATTTGACTCCCTGGGATAGCTAGAAATTAGCACATGCAACATCTACACATATAAGCTCAAAGAAGAGGACAAGGAAGCCAACTATACACAAATTTTAACTCAATAAGAGGTTCACCAACAACTTTAGAGAAGTCGTCCACATAGCCATGAACTCCATGAAGCCACCTGACGTCGAATCACCATAATCAGAGCTAAAATGAGGGAGAAATCACCTTAGGACTATTGAAGAATGGTGTTGATCGTGTCACTTGTCTTAATTAAAATACTAGTAATTTGGCCATCGTGAACGTGGAGGAGTGATGAGTCCGAAATTTTGACTCATTTAGGGCTTGTTACTTAATGAATTAGTTTTCTCGATGCCTATTTTGTATTCATAACTGACCCTATAAGAAATAGGCTTTTTAAAGACCAATATTTAGAGACGAGTGAAATATCTAGTCCATATATGTATATCTATAGAGACAAAATTATTTGCTGGTCTCTAATACGTCTAAGATTAGGGAAGACAATAAATCTCGTCTTTATGTTAATATGTAGCTGGTCCCTAACGTGTATAATACGCGGGGAGATCGAAATAACAAGTGAAATATTTCCATATTTACTAACCCTCCCCTTCATCTCTCTCTCTCCCAAAATTAAACTATTCTCTGTCAAAAAATGGGAACTTCAAATACCAAAACCCTTTGCAAATACACACTACTAACCCATGTAAACCCTCTTATTCCAGATCTGATATTTGTGTAAACCATAAATCGAACTCGATTTGTTCACTTACGGATCATTTGGGTCCGAAAACTACAAAGAGAGGTCAGTCCTTAACTATTAACATTTTTCTTCTTTTTTTCCCATTTAAATTGGTTTTCTATGTGATTTTTGATTGTAATGTGTGTTGTATTTTTGTGATTTATATGTGATAATAACATATTTATTGATGAGATTGGGATGAAGTTGGACTTGGGCACCTTATGTCAATAACTTTACTTATTTGGTTATGGGATTTGAAGTGAAAAAGAGTTATATATTATGATCTATATGTGAATGGGTAGGGCTATGGGATATTTACATATAAATGATGCAATTGATTATGGTGTTTCCGTAAATTTATTGGAGGATTTGGTGGTATTATTGTTACTCGTACCTTCAGATTTGATTAATGATGAAGTTGGGACAATTAGTTTCACTTTGGTCACCCAACTTCTTTTGGCTGGGAATGCCAAAGCTTATATACTCGATGTTGAATATAGATGAGAAGCGAGAGAAGATGACTGATGTTATGTGGCAAGCTTATACCAATGAGCTTTATAGGAGTAAGTTGTTGAGCTAATCTGGTGGCCCCTTGTGTTGATGGACATTCATGCATTGGGTAATAGTTGTGGAGTACAAGTGACGGAATGCAGTATCACAGGGTTGTATATGAAGTTGCAGTTTAGGTAATGTTCAATGGATTGCTTATAGAATCTAATCAAAAGCTTTAATGGAGCCAGGGTAATATAATTAGTTTTGCAATTGCTAGAGCTTTCACTATTATATGGTATAAGTTTCCTGGTGTTACACTTATCAATTAAAGATTTGGTGGCAGGATATTTTTTATGGTAGTTCATACTGAGGTTCATATTTCTTTGCCCCCTTTTTCTTCAATTGTAGGATTACTGATCCTCACGTAACTTATATATTGGAGCAAGAAAATCCCTAATGTCTCACAATAAATTTCAACAGGAACATGTAAAGATATTCACATCAATATTCCTACCATTCTCTGTCAAAATTGTTGTTGATGGTGTTGTCTAAACATCCAATTAATTAGAATTTATAAATTCATATCCTAGTAGATGTATGAGCTGAAATTGCATAGCTATATTTATTTTGACCAATCTGTCGTCACTTGTAATGTAGGTCCTTAATTTAAACTCTACCAAGTGATTAGTTGTTGCTAACTCCCAAGTAATTGTATATCATGTTGTTGAATATTTTGCCCTCGGAATCCATAAATAGAATTGCCCTTGTATCAGTGAAAGGTAAGCTGCTAAAATTAATTCCAAGGTTTTGTCTATCTCAGGGCCAAAGGTGTTTAATTGTTATGTTGTTTGTTGAAAAATCTGAGTTTCTTGAGTTTTATATGGTTATATTTAATATATTTGATGCTTCTACTCTGAAATCATACATTACAACTTGTTCTTCTAATATCTTTCTGCTCTCCTGTATTATTAATGTTTTGGTAACTCTCATGGTTTTACATGATTTAGGGTCCATGCATATTCAAATGCATGCAGTTAAAATAAGAACTTGAAGTAATCTATTTTGGTATCTTTCTCATACTGGTTTACCAATAAAAATTTACTCATAGAGAAAGAAAACAGGGGAGCAACTTTCAACTTTTAATTATTTTTAGTAATAGATGGATTATACAATTTAGATATTAGTTATGTAGTTAATGAACCAAAGTGGACTCCAAAAATGTTTCAACAAAACGAAAGACATGTAGGTTTACATGCAGTTACATAACTACATTCTAGGAAACTAGTTTGCACGATACTACTTATTCACACTTGAATTCCTACAGTATACTTATGACCCACAACTATAAACTTTATTGAAGTTTGTCTTTGGATATGTTAGATTTTGATGTAATTGCTTTTTGTAGAGGTTGTTATCTAGAGTACGGGCTGTGTCGAGTTACTTCCTTGAAGATCCGTTAGAATGCTGAAAATGTTTTGGGAGATTCACACGTGATAGTATAAAGTGTTATTTTGTATGGCCCTTTCTATTTTTTATGTGATCGTGGTGTCCAAGCCAACTTTCACGCACCTCGATTAGGAATTTTATTCATATAGTTCTAATATCCTATGAGGATAGTAAGTGTAGATATTGTAATGCCTTCCCCGTTCTCTTTAATTTCATTCATATAGTTGCTGTAAGTTTTTTAATTTGTGAATAGGTGTATAATTTGTTACTCTATGAAAACATAACAATATTTTGAGTTTTTCAGATCTATTGTTTTAGTTGCCTTTTGAATTTCTTCCTTTCTTGTTTGTACCTTGTTTCAATGATAGAGTTTCCAGTTGGAATTTTGTGATTTGAAACTTTAAGATTTTCTTTTTAAATTGAACGATGGTTAATCTAAAGTATGGTTTGATAAACTAGAGGGTGGATGCCCGAAGGGAGTATAAATTCTAGTTGCATAATCAATGTAGATAAATTTCTTCGGTTTGCAGGTTCTCGGGCGAAATCGCATGAGTGGTGACAAAAGTTGTTCATCTTTCAATGAGTTGTTTAAATATTGAATATCATAGGTATGTCGCACCTCAAAAGATTATAACTTCATAATATATGGAATATTACTCTAGTAGGAACCTTGGAAAGACATAAGATCTTAAGCTTATTGAAACTCAGATGTATCTCCAAGCTTTGGAGTTAAATTTGAGTTACTGTTATAAATTCTTGGCATTAAGACATTGATTTTAGTTGGTTTGAAACTGGAAATTGCATTAGTTGGTGCTTCATAGGAATTTTGATCCTGAATCACACAAACAAGAAGAAGAATAAACTCATTCCATATTCCTCTTCAGCTACTGCCATCGCTTTCCTTCTCAGATCACCGACTACTAGGCAAATCCATTATTGGATTATTTACTTGCTACTTATATTATGCACTATGATATATGAGTGTGACAAAGTAAGTGATGAACTGCATGAATATGTCATTTATCTATACTTTACTGTGTTGTTTTCTTGGTAGTTTGTGTGCTCATCGTAAAATTTAGTATCTTCTCGGCAGTTTGTGTGCTCATTTCACTTTGTTTCCCTTTTATTGTTTTCTATGTTAAATTGTGGTTATGATTAATGGTTATTTAGTTTAAGTTGTAGGGTAAAGTAAATAAAGGAGGCACCATTTGTGATACTACACTGGTACATACATATGAAGTGTAAGGATTTTACTGTGTGTAAGAAGTTGTAGGTGGTTCTTATTTATATCTTACTTTTTATTTTTTCTTCATCGACCAGATGCCTTTGATGCACTTCATCAAAAAAACATTACAATAAAATGGGATATGATTAGCTGGACACCTGGTGGATATGTGGTGAGTATCAGTAATTTCGATCATCTATTGATAACTAAGACTTCCCTTGGATGGAAGTTTAGATCACTTTCACCCTACTGGCTAATTCGAACTATATAACAAATATTTACTTTTCTGAAACTCCAAATTGATATATGTATGCTCTTTCAGTTTTCAATTTTCTGAATTTGTTTGCACATTAGCTATATGTATTTAACCCCTAACCCTCTTTTAAAAATAAGTTACTTTTTTCTTGAAATAGGATATAGTTTCTAAGTATACACTTTACGGGGTAAAATCAATGTTAGATTTATAAAATATGTTACTCCTTATGGTTTG
This sequence comes from Solanum etuberosum, assembly GCA_029582245.1. Classification (NCBI taxonomy): domain Eukaryota; kingdom Viridiplantae; phylum Streptophyta; class Magnoliopsida; order Solanales; family Solanaceae; genus Solanum; species Solanum etuberosum. The sequence goes on along the minus strand of JAJONR010000210.1, from coordinate 232,917 downwards.
AAAACTGCATTCCTCTTTGTAAGCACATATTGTTTGCTCAATTACGGCTTCACCATCGTTGAACCTTTCATTCTGCATAAGGCATCTTGAGTAGACATTCTTGTATTTCTCTTGGTTTCCAAAAAATTAGCTCGCTTGATTTTTAAATTAAAATCAACAAATATTGGCCAAATTTTATATCCTTCTTGACCATTGCAGGTGCATTAAATTACTGGGGCATCATCAACACATTGTTGGCCTTGGAAATCATTAGAAGTGTTGTAACAGATGTTAGGCCTTCGCAGTCGGCTTTAACTTTGCTAATTGCTAGAGCTTACAATAGGCAAATATGGGCATCGCTGCACTCCTAAAAGGTTGGAATCTGTGCGAAAATCAACTCTCTCTATGGGTTTAACACAAAGTAGACCTTGGAATTGCTCGAAATAGTTGTTGGAACAGACTTTTTTAAAACATGAAAAACGCTGGTGATGGAACTCAAAGTGCATAGGCAGCTGGATAAGCCAATAAGACATTTGCATTTATATTATTTGATAGATGATGTTAGTTTTTTTCCTTTTCCCATGAAGTAGTGTGTAAACAAAAATGTTACTAATGTATTATTGTGTATATATAAGAAAGAAGATTATGATAATTCTGTGTATATTCATTTGATAATTTCCATCATATGCATATAAATATAGGGACCACAATTTATTGTCGATTAATGTTGTACAAATAGGATATTTAGGACCAGTTAACTGGTCGTTGAAAAGATTTAAACACTAATTGATCTTGTATTTAAGGACCAGTAAATATAGTCCCTAAAAGTGCATTCAGGACCAGATTATAGTCAACCAGGGACCAAAAATATGGTCCCTAAAAAATTTTAAGGACCAGTTTTCTACCAGTCGCAAAAACCATTCAAGTACCAGCTTGTCTAACCCGTCCTTAATAACCTTTGGTGACGGAGGCTATAGGGACGGGATGGCGACCAGAGTTTCCAGTCCGTATTTACCTTTAGGGACTAGATTCTCACTTTTAGGGACCATTTTTCCGTTCGTTATTGAGCGTTTTTCTTGTAGAGATGTTAATTTGTTTATGTGCAGCAATGAAGGCTTAAGAACAAGGAAATGACACTACAATGCGAAAAGAAGCAAAAAAGTTGGAAAAGCTGAAGAAAAGGAAGGCTGGAGCATGCAAAAGCCACTCGGCGACTCGCCGAGTGAGCCTCCAGCTCGCCAAAAATGAACTAAGACAACTCGGCAAATAAAAGTGCAATTAGAAGATGTGTCGACTCGAACGAAGAGCTCAACCCAGCACATCTAAATGAAGGAATAAATGGATGCAGAAGTCAAATCCAAAAGGTGAGAAGGCGTGGTAATCGGCGGTTTTCTGAGTCGTTCTACGATCCCAACTAATTTCACCGATTGGATTGCGTACTGAAATTTTGGGAAGTTTTTGGGAATTTATAAATTGATTTTTGAAGAGAGAGAAAAGGGTCTTACATAGTTTTTTGAGCTTTTTACATACTTTACCAATATTGAACATTTTTGGAGAGGGTTTTGAGCTAAGTTATTAAGTATTTGAGGTTTGAGTCTTAATTTTGGCATTGAGCATTGGGGATTTTTTCATTCAAATGGAACATCTTTTTGGTAACTATTTTTTGCATTTTGCTATGTTTGGCTAAACCCCCTTTCCTTAGGGGTGTGACTATGTAATCGAATACTTAAATTAGCTTGTGGGTATTGTTAATTGCTAGATTTAATGTTTTTTTGAAATGGGTTCAGTCATTTATTCATGTTTTTATTTATGAACTGAAGTTGCAAATTTTGTTCTAGTCTTAGCTATCGATGCTTGCTTGCGAAAGTTGCGTAGAGTAGAATAAATGATTGATAATTGTATTGGCTTATGTCTTTATAACCCAACTTGATAAAGTGAGTTAAGTTAAGGAATTGAGTTGTTTTGTAATGCTAAGCTCTTTGAGGTTCGAAGAAAAGCTCTTTGAGGTTCGAAGAAAGTCACGTGAAGCATAATAGCAGATTGAAAAATGACTGTTATAGTTAAAATCCATCCTACCCATTGAAATTCAATGATTTCAAGCAATTATTAATTACCCATTAAGCGAAATTAGTATTCGATTTCTCACACACTCCTAAGGTCTTCTTTATACTTGTTCAAACTCCGTAGTATTTGTTTCCGTTAACAAATGGATACCAAATTCTCTTGATATTGATAGTTAAAACCTATTGATTTACATTATGTTACGTGTTATTTACTTCCATTCTACAAGAAATAAGAACACTTCAGTACTTCATACTTGAATTCTTTTCCGTATCACTCCTTTTGGGATCGACCCCAACTCATCGTTGGGTTTATACTTGCTAGCAACCGCCTACACTTTGAATCATAAGAGGTGTAGTTGAGCGTTATCAAAAATTGAAGGTATCTAGCTACCTACCCTTTATGTTGTATTTTGCTTTTATTTCATTTTTGGGATATTTTGTTGACTTTATTTGAAACTTCTCCATGTTGCCTTAGTAGTGAATGTTTTGGTTTTGGTGTTGATTCATTGACCTCTCTCTCGATTGCCTTAATGAGAATGTTGGTTATTGTTCTCTTGTACATTTGAGTGTCGATTGTGATCGATATCGATAACTTGCTCTTGATGAACGATATGTATGTGTTAGTCCAATGAGGTAATTTTAGTAGCATAAGTCTTGTGTGAACTCTTAGAATCTCATTGTGACTAATTGAAGATCAAGGTGATTCTTGCAATGACTTTTGTACGCGAGCTTAACTTGTAGAATCGTGATCGATGATTGTGTTGAATGCCATGTGTGGTGAGGTTTACTTGAAATATGTGCATGATGATACCTATAATTTGCCCCGTTGGTCCAATTGACTAGCATTGGTGAATGAAGGAAATGATCTTAGGCATGAATTTTTAAGAGTGAACCTAATTTCTATACCTTTGTATGACCACCTTGTGAGTGTGTGAACCTAGCTTGGCACCATTTGAGCCTAACCTTTTCTTTGGATGAAACATGAACACAAATGTTTAGACCAGTTGTTGAAATTGCCATGTCCTTCCCACCTATAACCTTCGTGAAGCATTGGTTTGTTTGAATAGCCAACTTAGGACAAAAGTCTAAGTTGGGGTGTGTTAAGAATGAGAAAAGAAATCAAACAAGAAGTTCGTGAAATTCGTCTTTTGGAACATGTGGTGAAGAAAAAGATGGAACCCCTCTGTATATATATAGAAAGAGACGGGAAGAGAAAAGAGAAGAAAGAAAAGAAATGATAAATGTTGTGGAAATAAAAGGGGTGTCCGATGAGCTATACCAAATATTTTGTGTTCTATGAATAGGCGAAGGATGAGTTGTGAATATGAAAAGAATGAAAGAAAAGAAAAAGAAGTGAAATTTGAGCCGTGTTGCACGAAGGGAGATTAACTAAGCCGAAATGATCATACCCTTACCCTCAACCCAATTACAAGCCTTGAAAGACCTTTTTGATCTTGCGTAAGCCAAGTGATGTGTTGGTTTGAAAATGCAGGCAAGCCTATGGGTACAATCATGCATGTTTTTCTCATTGGGAGAGTTGATTTCGATTCCTTAATTTTAATCCTTGATTGACTTTGTGAGCGCATGGAATCATTCTTTATGTGAGGGTATTCTAATGCTTTTGTTGAGCTTGAATTTGCATTTGAAGTGAGCATTTGTGAGCATGAACTCTAATTGATGATGGCGAGTCATAGTTTGAAACTTTGAGTGCATAATCGAACATTGCATGTTTTGATTGAACCTTGTGTGCACTTTCATGTTGAGCCTCAATGAGCACTACTTGTAGACATCCCTGTTGACCTAATTGATCTTGTGTTTTACTTGAGGACAAGTAAACGTATAAGTTGGGGGTGTTGATGAGTCTTGATTTTTGACTCATTTAGGGCTTGTTACTTAATCAATTAGTGTCCTCGATGCCTATTTTGTGTTCATAACTGATGTTAATTTGTATATGTGCAACAATAAAGTCTTAAGAACAAGACAATGACACTACAATGCGAAAAGAAGCGAAAAAGTTGGAAAAGCCGAAGAAAAGGAAGGCTGGAGCTCCAAAAGCCACTCGGTGACCCGCCGAGTGAACCTCTAGCTCACAAAAAAAGTCCACCGAGGTTGCTCATGAACTAAGCCAGCTTGGCGAATAAAAGTGAAATTTAGCGATGCGCCGACTGGAACGACGAGCTCGATCCAGCTCGCCTAAATGAAAAGAACAACTGGATGCAGGAGTCGAATCCAAAAGGCGAGAAGGTGTGGTAATCGACGATCACCAAGTCGTTCAGTGATCCAGACTAATTTCACCGATTGGACTGCGTACTAAATTTTTTAAATGTTTTTGGAAATGTATAAATTGATTTTTGAAGAGAGAGAAAAGAGTCTTACACAGTTTTTAGAGCTTTTTACATACTTTGACAATATTGAACATTTTTGGAGTGGGTTTTGAGCTTAGATATTGAGGATTTGAGGTTCGAGTCTTAATTTTGGCATTAAGCATTGAGGATTTCGTCATTCGGATGGAATATCTTTTTGTTAACTATTTCTTGCTTTTTGCTATGTTTGGCTAAACCCCCTTTCCTTAGGGGTTTGACTATGTAATCGAATACTTAAATTAGTTTGTGGTATTGTTAATTGCTAGATTTAATGTTGTTTTGAAATGGGTTCAATCATTTATTCATGTTTTCATTTATGAACTGAAGTTATAAATTTAGTTCTAGTCTTAGCTCTTGATGCTTGCTTGCGAAAGTTGGGTAGAGTAGAATAAATGATTGATAATTGTATTGGCTTATGTCTTTACAACCCAACTTGATAAAGTGGATTAAATTAAGGAATTTGGTTGTTTTGTTATGCTAAACTTGTTGAGGTTCGAAGGAACTCACTTGAAGCATAATAGCCGATTGAAAAATAACTGTTATAGTTAAAATCTATCCTACCCGCTGAGATTCAACGATTTCAAGCAATTATGAATTATCCATTAAGTAAAATTAGTATTCGATTACTCACACACTCCTAGGATCTTCTTTATACTTGTTCAAACTCCTAACCATTTGTTTCCGTTAACAATTAGATACTAAACTCTCTTGATATTAATAATTAAAACCTATTGATTTACATTATGTTCCGTGTTATTTACTTCCGTTCTACAATAAATTAGAACATTTCCATACTTCGTACTTGAATTCTTTTCCGTATCACTCCTCGTGGAATCGACCCCAACTCATCGTTGGCTTTATACTTGCTACCGACCGCCTACACTTTGAATCATAAGAGGTGTAGTTAGGCATTATCAAGGAGCATCACGAACGCAGCCAGCCAAGCTTCTAGGCTCTTTGAGCGCGACATCCTTCACGTGAATGTGGCCAAGCGAGCTTCGATGCTCTACTAACCTGCTGCCTAATGCGGGGGTATGACCGACAACTCTTCGTGAAAGCGGCTCGACATGGATGCACCAACACACCAACTAAAGTGCTTAGACTCTGAATTCTCTAACAAGGTTATTGAGATTCATTCGGAACCCCATGCGCGCAAAAAGATATGCTACCCTATCGAATTTGGCAAACCAGACTCAGCGGAACTTTTAAAACTTCCATCTGAGATTGTCTCTACAATAAGTGGGTCCCGCCCCCAACATCCATTTTGTAACACCTAGATTTGGAAAAGAAGGAAAATGTAGTTTTTAGGTTGGCATCTGTGTCTACGGGTCCTATCTACGGACCGCAGGTGCTTTTACGGGCCATAAATGGCAACCGTAGGTAATGGGAAAATAAAATCATTCCAATAAAGTCCTAGTACCCCTTTTTACTGTTCACCAGGACGGTCCGTCAACCTTTTTACAAGTCGTAGATAGGTTTCGTAGTTGAGTCCCAGACTTAATTTTGAGAGTCAAAGTTGGATCCTACGGTTGACATGTACGGGCCGTAAGAAGACCTACGAACCGTACATCTGATTCATCAAAAATGGCTCAAATTTAGGATCCCAGTAACCTATCTAAGGTTGACCAGTACAGTCCGTAGAAGGACCTACGGACTGTAGGTAAGGTTCGACAATTATTTGTAAAGGGCTTTTGGGTTATTTCTTAGTTATTTTAACCCAATACTACGTCATTTTACCTTCTATCCTAGGCCCTATATAAATGTATTAAGCCCTAAATATACCCATTTGAACTCATTCTCCCAAATTTCCAAAACTTGACCAAATTCATCCTCTCAAATTCTATCACGGCTAAAGAAGAAGAAGAAACTAGGGTTTCATTCAAGTCTCCAAATTCTCCGTTCTCTTGGGCTTAACGAATCAAGGTATGTTAGTATTCACCTATGGAATCCTTTTCTCCATAGGGTTGTTAGATTCTCCAATTTTACAAAGCTAGATTACCCAATAAAAGTTAGGGTTTTATTCAATGTTCATGGGTTCTTTGCCATTTTGGTCTAATTGATTGTTTTTCTATCTATTTAAGCATGAATTTAAGTAATTACATGTTTTGAAGTTAAATTCATATGAACCCATGCCTGCCCCGTGAATTTCAGACTACAAGCACATGATTAATTTTATGAGCTATGAGTTATGAATTTATGAAGATATGCTTGTTTTCATGAAGTTATTATAAATGATTTAAGGTTTCTTTGAGAGTAAAGCATCAATGTTGTTGTGAAAGGTTATTCTCACATGAACGATTCATAGGGTTGAAAGGTTTTCTCAACTAAATATGAATCAAGATTGAGGAGCTATTCTAAATGAAATCTAGCTTGGATTGACTACTTAATTGTGTTTTTCCATGGATAACAAGCTAAATATGATTAATGACTATTCCATGGGATTTATGCTTAGCAGCGAGTGGACTAGCCTTGATTTCCCATGTCCCATAACTATGTGCCACCATAGGTTTGTCTTAGATATACATTAGCTAGTTGATCCACTTTAGCTCAAGTTTATGATTCTTACCTTGGCAAGTAAAGGCGTCTATTTTTGGTGTGGGATAGACACCAGATTCTATGTTATAGCTCACATGGTCTATGTCATTAATGGCAAACTACCCACAATAATGAACTAAGGTTACTTTCTAAAAGTATCTCAAATATGTTTTAAAGATGTTTAGCTTGCATTGACTATGATTATGACTTATGTTTTCTAAAATGTTATATTATGATTTAGGTTGGTCATTGCATATCATGTAAAGTCACTTTTTGCATGATTTCATAACTCTAACGCATTGCTATGATACTTAGTACATTTCAGAAAATATTGCATACTTGTGTCTACATTGTTTCACTAATGTAGGATCCGACGCTTCTATTCCACACACTCATTGCAAGACATCCCTTGGGTTGTTTGGTTGAAGATTGGTGAGTCCTCATGTTCCGAGGACCGAGACTTCTGTACTGCTTTATGTCATTTTCGTTTCAGACTTGTATATGATGTATAAGTTACGCCCCACTCACCTTCCTTATGATGCACTAGATATCTTTGAGAATTATGTTAGACTTCCGCTTTTGTCAAACTCTTTATGATATAAGATTGTCTTTTGACTTCTTTAAATTCTATTATCTCCTATGATGTATTCTTAGTGGCTTGTAGAGGGTCTCTCGGGGTCCTATTAGCCATGTTACGCCTAGGATATACTTCGGATCGTGACAAACTTGGTATTCAGAGCACAAGATTTAGAATGGTCCTAGGATGTCTCATAAGCCATATAGAGTAGAGTTTTGTTCATGAGTGTGAAGCGCGCCACATTTATATATAAGAAGCTATAAGATGATTAGGAAACTCCACCTCTTTCATTATTCTAAAGTCGTGCGATAGAGTGTAACCCTATATATCTATCTCTTAACCCTTATCCGATACTTTTCAGGATAAGGCCCCTCAAAGAGCATACATTAGGAGGAACCTGAATGAGAATGTGGAACAACAAGCTCCTCAAGTTTCAGCCGACCCTTTGGCCAAACAAGTGACTAATGTGAAGTTTAGGGCTATTTTTCAAGTGTTGGCTCAAGCCATGACGGCTCAAGCTAATAGGGAGGCTGTGGTCCTTGTGAACCCAAATGTGGGTACGACATCAACTAGAGTGAGGGACTTTATTAGGATGAATCCACCGGAGTTTCATGGTTCCATGATTGAGGAAGATCCTCAATAGTTCATTGTGAGGTTTATAAGGTGTTAATGATCATGCGAGTGTCACCGGTGGAAAAGGCGGAATTGTCCGCTTATCAACTTAAGGGTGTTGCTCAAGTTTGGTTCAACTAATGGAAGGAATAGAGGGTGGTTGATGCGGGTCCTCTTGATTGGCAAAAGTTTAAGGTTGCTTTCCTTGATAGGTTTTTTCCCCTAGATATGAGGGAGGTAGAGGTACTTGAATTCATCAACCTTCTTTAAGGAAGCATGAGTGTGAAAGAGTATGCCTTGAAGTTTACGCAATTGTCTAGATATGCTCCTACCATAGTTGTCGACCCTAGGGCAAGGATGAGTAAATTTGTTTCAGGAGTATGGACATTCTCGTTTAATGGTACATGCTCAACAAATAGAAGAGGAGAAACTTAAGGAAATATCTAGGGAGGCAAAGAAGGCAAGTACCGGTGATGGTGACTTTTCATATTAGAGGTCTGATGGACACGGTCATTCTAAGTTCCGTCAAAGGTTTTCCATTCGAGGTTCCTCCAATGCTCTGGTTCCTAAATTCAACGAAAATAGGGTGTCTAACAGTAAGCCTCAAGGAGGAAATGGTGGTGGATCTTCATTGTCTACTTGTGCTAGATGTGGAAGAAAGATTGAGGGTTAATGTCTAGCTGGTTCCAATGGATGTTTTGGTTGTGGCAAGACGAATCATAAGATAAGGGATTGTCCCTCGGTTGCTAATAATGAAGGAGATAATAATCGATGGGCTAAACCTTACCCTCCAATTTTTTCTAGTGGAATTCAAAAGCAAAACAGATTTTATGCACTACAAACTCGTCATGAGGAAGAGGGTTCTCCCGATGTGGTTAGCGGTATGTTGAAAGTCTTTCCTTTTGATGTTTATGCCTTGATTGATCCTGGAGCTACCTTGTCTTTTGTGACGCCATATATGGCTATGAGGTTTGATTTCTCTCCGAATGTGTTGTTAGATCCTTTTTCTGTCTCTATTCCTATAGGTGAATCTATCGTGGCAAAGAGATTCTATAGAAATTGTCCCATCTCCTTATCCCATAGAGGCACTCATGTTGATCTTGTAGAGCTTAATATGTTAAAATTCGATGTTATTCTTGGTATAAATTGGTTGCATTCTTGTTATGCTTCTATTGATTGTAGAACCCGAGTAGTCAAGTTTCAGTTTCCAAACGAACCCATCCTAGAGTGGAAAAGGGGAAATTCTATGCTTATGGGGCAGTTTGTTTCTTTTCTTAAAGTTAGAAAGATGATTTCTGAGGGTTATATATATCACCTAGTTCGAGTTAGGAATACCTATTTTAACGACTATTGTGCAACGGAAACAACTATTAAAATGGCCACCAAATTCATCCCAAAATTGGCCTAGTCTACACTTTCGCGCCTATTTTTATTGCAACTATTAAATTGCAGTTAATAAATACTTCATTAAGAGCTATTGTTAAGTAACAATTATAATGATCCCTGAAGTCATTCTAAAAATAGTTTTTTACTCAAGAAAAATATGTTTCTGGAAAAAACACAGAAGGTACAAATGCAAACACTAATTTTATATATATATATATATATATATATAGCAATAATAATAATAATAATGACAAATGATAATTAAGCATACTATTATTGATTTAGTAAAATATAATATATTTCATCAAAACTAAACAAACAAAAGCAAGTACTAATTCATCGTAATCCTAATGTATCAACGAACTAAAAGATAATATTACATGTTTAAACTAAATATCTAATGTCATTGTAACTATTCGTGTCGAATACCCACAATAAAAAAAAATTCAATGCATAGCCTTCAAACAACTCCCGCAACTCTTCATAATATTGAAATCTTCCACAAGTTATTTGAACATCAAATTGTATGACCTAAAATGATAAAACAAGTGAATGTCAAACGGTCAAACCTATGTAAACAACATCTATATCTAACACAATCTGAAAGTTATCAGACTAAAAGTTTTACTAACTCTTAATTTTAAAAAAAAAATTAATAAATTCTCCTTAGTAATATACCAAATTTTCAAAATGTTTAAAAACAATCTAGATAGAAAGCTCATCCCAACATCATACATTTCTAAAATAATATTAATTAAAAGCTTTAGTAACATCCAACTTCAACCAGTTCAATTAAATCCCAGCGATTGAATGAACATCAAAATATTATTTTTAAAAAAAGACAACCCTCCAAAGTTCTACACAACAAAATAATGGTCAGAAGGCATGTATTTTAAAGTAGACGTGTATATAAAGAAAATAACTTGTCAGAGACCCTAATTAGACCAGTTATGAGCATGAAAAAAAGAACAAATTACACTTTACATTAATGATTTTGAATATTGAATATTACTAATGGAGTGGAGCTAATTGAAGCTGGTGATAACGTAATAGCTACAATTATACAAGTTTCAATAATTGAATGACTTTGAAAGCAATCTGAAGGAAATAAGAAAACCAACATTTTCCATATTGGTTAAGATATTTATACTTTATGTTAGCTATCTTTCACAGGTGGAAGCTCATCCTATATTTTCCACCATAAAAAAGGGAAGATATTCATTCTAATATTGTTCTCAATACAAAATGAGAAGGGAAAAGATTAACATGGAAATTGATTATATTGTACATAAAAGCGTGATTATTAGGTGTAACACTTAATAGAGGAACTCGTGAATAATATTTGTAAAGCACAACTGCTGAACTTTCTCTCAGCTTTAACAAAAAAATATGAATAATTTTAAAACATGGTAAAGACAAGCATACCTCTACGTTTTTAGTTGATTGTATGACAATTGCATTAATGAGAAAATCAAGTCAAGTCTACTGAATAAAAGTTTACGTTCACCCACATTTGAAGCAATTTTCTTCACCATAATGATCTTCGTTATTACTCTAATACTTTCCAAAGGAGAAAAAATAAAAATAAGAACAAAAAAGTAAGAACATTAAGTGAATATTACAAAGAGATGATAGGTAATAAACGAAGTAGATTCAGTGAAGCAGAAGTACGTTGTTATCAGCCAACTAGCTACTAATGGAAGAACACTTGGCTTAGCCAACAGAAAAAAAGGATTTGGGTCTGATTTCTGCAACTAGCAACCATCTGAATCTCTTAATCTTTTATAATCAGTAACCACACAATCATTGACTTTATAGTTTACTTGGCAAACTGGTAGGAAGCTCAGGTAAACAACTAAACAAGGGGTAAAGAATATCCCATTTGAAGAAACTCAATATCGATCATTATGACTGAAACTAAGAGAGACAACTATTCCATTGAAGTAACTTACAATCCTCTCACTTGTCCTGGGGTTCTCTTGAGTCCTTGGAAAATCATTAGATTCCCAATCAAGTTAGGGTTTTCTTCAATTGTCATGGGTTCCTTTCAATGTTGATTTATTTGATTCATTTATAAACTTGTATGCATGCATTGAAGTAATTGCATATTTTTAAGTTGATTTCTCATGAACCCATGCATAACCCATGTTTCTTTTTTTTTTTAATCATAAACCATGAAAGATGAATTTATGAAGATATCAATGTCCTTTTGATGAGATTGATGTAATGAAGTTGAGGATGCTTTTACTTTGAAAATATGATGAAACTTATGAATTATTGAAAAGAATGCATGTTCATGAAAGTACGTTTATGACTCAAGAAAGCTTATAGATGAGATTGTCTATATGTTCTATGAAGCTTGGCCACATGACATGAATGACATCTAGATTTACCCTCAATGCTTTTCGAGCTATTTTTCTAAATTAAGTCTTGATTAGTATGGTATCCGGATATGCCATCAATGATTAGAGACCACTATTTCAAAACTATTTCCATTAATATTAGGGGCATCTCTAGCATGAAGTGAATGACTATGGGCCTTAAAAACTATTCTGAAAAGATCACAGACAGTGAAAGATTTTCTCATGCATGGTCTAAGGAGCTATCCTATGATAAGACAAGTGGCGACTACCCACGTCTTTTAAAAATAAGACAAGTTATGATTAATAACTACTCCGTGGGATTTATTCTTAGAACCAAGAGGATATTGAGATTGAAGCTCCACCGTGTTGAGGCCGGGTTTCTAGTAGCAATCTCCTTATCCCTTACCTATGTTATCCCATAGGATTATTTTCTAGATAGACGTTAGCTAGATGATCCACAATCGATCAGATTCACGGTTCTACCTTGGCAAGTAGGACAATCCTTTTTGGTGTGGGAGACACCAAGTTTTTATGTTATAGCTCACATGTTCTCTATGTCGGTTAAGGCTACTTCCCAAAATAATGAACCAAGGTTACCTTTAAAGTATCTCTCATGTGTTTTAAAAGATGATTTCACTTGCATTGATTATGATTACGATTATGTTTTCTAACCTCTTATCTTATGTTTTAACTTGGTCTTTGCATATCACAAAAATGTCCTTTTTAGCATGATTCAGACTTTTATGCACTGCTATCATACTTGGTACATGTTTGTACTAACGCATACTCTTGCACATTATTTCACTAATGTAGGGTTCGACGCACCTATCCCGCATCTTCGTGGCTAGGGATCTATTAGTAAGAAGATTGAATATTGTTGAGTCCTTATGTTTCGAGGACCGAGCCTTTACTTCATTACTTGATGTACGGTTACGTCCTGATTTCTTCTTATGGACTAGAAGGATTTGAGACGATGTTTAGACTTCTTCTTTTCTCTATAAAACTTTTATATTTTTAAACTATCTTTTAAATCCTTTAAACCTTATTATCTTGTATGATGTATGCTAAGTAGCTTGTATGGGGCCTTTCGGGGTCTTGTACGCCATGTCATATCTAGGGTGTACTTTGGGTCGTGACAAACTTGGTATTCAGAGCAAAAGGTTTAGAAAGGTCCTACAATGTCTCATAACCCACGTCGAGTAGAGTTTTGTTCATGAGTGTGAAGCGCGCCACATTTATGAATGAGAGGCTATACGATGTTTAAGAAGTTTTACTTTTTTCATTACTCTAAAGTCGTGCGATAGAGTGTAACTCTAGGTGTCTTTCTCTCCTAACCCCTATTTATGCTTTACAGAATATACCTCCACGAAGGAATAGAAATGTGTATGAAAATGTGAGACAAGAGGTTCCCCAAGTGCCGGTCGACCATTTGGCCGATCAAATGACTAATGATGAGTTTCGAGCCGCATTTTATGCATTGGCCCAAGCTATGATGGCTCAAGCAAATATAGAGGTTGTAAATCCCGTGAACCCAAGTGTGGGTACGACGAAAACAAAGGTGAGGGACTTTATTAGAATTAATCCTCCAGAATTTCATGGGTCTAAAGTTGAGGACGACCTCAAGAGTTCATTGATAAGGTGTTGATGATCATGGGAGTGGCGCCGGTGGAAAAGGCGGAATTGACTGCTTATCAACTTAAGGGTGTTGCTCAAGTTTGGTTCAACCAATGGAAAGAAGAGAGGGTGGTAGATGAGGGTCCTCTTGATTGAGAAAAATTTAAGGTTGCTTTTCTTGTTAGGTTCTTTCCCTTTGAGATGATATAGGCAAAAGTACTTGAGCTTATGAACTTTCATCAAAGGGATATGAGTGTGAAGGAGTACGCTTTAAAATTTACACAATTGTCTAGACATGCTCCAACTATGGTTGTCGATCCAAGGGCAAGGATGAGTAAGTTTGTGTCGGGTGGTTCCGTCTTAGTGTTCAAAGAATGCCTAACTGCCATGCTTGTTAAGGAGATGGATGTCTCCCGTTTGATGGTTGATCCACAACAAATAGAAGAAGAAAAGCTTAAGGGGAAAACTAGGGATTCAAAGAGAGCAAGAAGGGATGATAGTGATTCGTCACATTCAAGGTCAGGTGGAAGTAGTCATTCTCAAGGCAAGGGTTCTCGTGAGAAAATGTAACTCAAGTGTCGGGAGTGTGGGAGAAACCATAAGGGTGAGTGTCTAGCTGGTTCAAACACATGTTTTGGTTGTGGAATGATGGATCATAAGATAAGGAATTGTCCTACGATTGATAGGAATGAGAGAGATAATCATCGACAGGCTTAACCCTGCCCTTCCTCCGGTCCTAGTGGTGGTCGGGAGCAAGATAAGTTTTATGCTATTCAATCTCGGCAAGATCATGAAGGTTCCCCAGATGCGGTAATTGGTAAGTTAAGGTCTTTTAGTTTGTGGTTATGCATTTCTTGATATTGAGTGTTTCATTGGATATGGTAAGACTCCATGTAGGGAGACTGTGTTTGGAGTAGTCCTTGAAATCCTTGTGGGAAACTTCTTAAGTGTTTACTTGTGTCAATGGTTTAGGGGTTGTTAAGACCTTGGTGTTATGTTTGGGTTGAGGGAGATGGAGTTGGAAAGACTAGTGGGGTTTGCTCCCAAGGGAGTGATAGTGTGCTTCATGGTCGGCATGTGAGTAGAACTATGTTGGTTTTGGAAGAGTTCCTTGTTATGGTTATGTGGGTGAAAGTTTGGAGGCGATGTGAATTCTTAGTATCCCTATCTCTTTTCGTTATCTTCGAGTCTAGCTTGAGGTCTTAGCCCCTCATGGTTCACTCTTTAGGATTCGTGTGTCTTAGTCATCCTCATGTTTCCTCATGCATGCATGCTCATGAAAAAAATGATTTTTCAAAATTATGATTTAATTTAATTGATTGCTTCATGTTTATGTGCATTTGAGTATGACTTGCATGTAGACTTTATGAAAAGATGTTTTGAATATGCTTTAGCTTGGAGTTGAAATTTCCTCCTCGGATATGTGAATTTATGTGATTGCATTCATGTTGGGCTGCTAGGTCTAGTTCATATCTTCCTTATGATGTTTTGAATATGTTCTAGCTTGGAGTCGAGGTTCCTCCTTGGTTATGTGCATCTTGATGAAGTTGCATCAATTATTGGGTTGTTAGTTTCTCTCCTACTCTTTTCATGCTAGTTTGAGCTCCATTCGAGAACAAATGTTCCCAAGGGGAAGATATTGTAACACGTCGGATTCAAGAAAGGCTAGGAAAGGATCATAAACTGTACCATGGGACCCTCCACGGAGTCCTAGATGGTCCGTGAAGGGGACTACGACCCATTATGGTGCTCGTTACAAGAAGGCAGAACCTGCCCCAAGCTGGCTTCCTCCCATGGACCCCTAGACTGGCCGTGAAGAGGGATACGGGCCGTACAAGTGGTTGTGAAGGGGTCAAGTCAGTAGGGGTTCTCCCCTAGCCACTGGTCAAGGGCCACGAGCGTCACAACGGCCCGTGAAGCCCCACACGGACCTTGACGTCATCTGTGAAGGGTTTTTATTAGAGTTAGAGTTTAGGGTAAACTTCAAACGATCATATCTTTTTGAAAAAAAATGAATTAGGTGGCCCATGACTTATCAAATTAATGATCTTTGAGTCCTCTTTCCAACGCCACTGAGTTTGCCTAATTCCAAGCTTGGAGTAAAAAGTTATGCCCAAAATAGTAAAGCCATGTCAGGCAGGATTTCTTCGCGACCCTTTTGACAGGCCGTGGTGCTAATGACCACCTGTTTTGGGCTTCCAGTGACCCAATTCGACTGTTTTAAATCAGAGGCTGTAGGGTCTTTTCCTAATTATTTTAACTCAATACTATGTTATTTTTTCCTTCTACCCAAAGCCCTATATAATGATTTTAAACCCCCAAATCATCAAAACTCAATTCATTCTATGAAATTCTTAAAAGAATATTAAGCTTATCCTCTCAAATATTTCTCTCTCTAGAAGTTGAAGAAGAAAGCTAGGGTTTGAAGATCAAGCCTCCTAATCCTCCATTGCTTCCAAGCTTTGGGCATCAAGGTATGATAGTTTTCATCCATGGAGTTCTCAAATTCTCCAATTTTTTAAAGTTAGATTCCCAATCAAGTTAGGGTTTTCTTCAATTGTCACGGGTTCCTTTCAATGTTGATTTATTTGATTCATTTATAAACTTTTATGCATGCATTAAAGTAATTGCATGTTTTTAAGTTGATTTCTCATGAACCCAAGCATAACCCATGTTTTTTTTAATCATAAACCATGAAAGATGAATTTATGAAGATTTGCATGTCCTTTTGATGAGATTGATGTAATGAAGTTGGGAAACCTTTGACTTTGAAAATATGATGAAACTTATGAGTTATTGAAAAGAATGCATGTTCATGAAAGTATGTTTATGACTCAAGAAAGCTTATAGATGAGATTGTCTATATGTTCTATGAAGCCTCGCCACATGACATGAATGACATCTTGATTCGCCCTCAATGCTTTTTGGGCTATTTTCCTAAATTAAGTCTTGATTAGTATGGCATTCGAATATGCCATCAATGATTAAAGACCATGATTTTAAAAATATTTCCATTAGTATTAGGGGCATCTCTAGCATGAAGTGAATGACTCTGGGCCTTAAAATCTATTATGAAAAGGTCATGGACGGTGAAAGGTTTTCTCACGCATGGTCTATGGATCTATCCTATGAGAAGACAAGTGGCGACTACCCACATCTTTTAAAGATACGACAAGTTAAGATTAATAACTACTCCATGTGATTTATGCTTAGCACCTAGAGGATATTGAAATGGAAGCTCCAACGTGTTGAGGTCGGGATTCTAGTAGCAATCTCCTTATCCTCTACCTATGTGCCCCCATAGAACTATTGTCTAGATATACATTAGCTAGTGGATCCACTGTAGCTCAGATTCATGGTTCTACCTTGGAAAGTGTGATGAATCTTTTGGTGTGGGAGACACCGGGATTCAATGTTATAGATCGCATGGTCTCTATGTCGGTTAAAGCTACTTCCCACAATAATGAACCAAGGTTACCTTTAAAGTATCTCTCATGTGTTTTAAAAGATGATTTTACTTGCATTGATCATGATTACGATTATGTTTTCTAACCTCTTATCTTTTGTTATAACTTGGTCTTTGCATATTACGAAAATATCCTTTTCAGCTTGATTCATACTTTTATGCATTGTTATCATACTTGGTACATGTTTGTACAAACGCATACCCTTGCACATTATTTCACTAATGTAGGGTTCAACACTTCTTTCCCGCATCTTAGTGGCTCGGGATCCAATAGTAAGAAGATTGAAGATTGGTGAGTCCTCATGTTCCGAGGACCAAGCCTTTACTTCATTATATCTTTATATTTCAGTTTGAACTTGATGCACCGGTTATGTCCCGATTTCTTCTTATGTACTAGATGGCTTTGAGACGATGTTTAGACTTCCGCTTTTCTCTATAAAACTTTATATGTTGAAACTGTCTTTTAAATCTTTTAAACATTTTTATCTTGTATGATGTATGCTAAGTGGATTGTATGGGGCCTTTCGGGGTCTTATACGCCATGTCACGTCTAGGCTGTACTTTGGGTCGTGACACATTGGGAACACACAAACAACCTTGATATCAAAGCACTCCATTTCCCCTTGAGAGAAAGCCTCAACATACTTTTTAGGCACCGCATCCTTTAACTCAATCAAGATCGGGTCAAGACCTCTATTTGCTTTCACTTCCACCACAAAAGATGATTCTGGACCATTATGAACCGTACCACCATCTTTGGCGGAGTCCACCAACCGAACACTCAATCGAGCTAGTCTATGAACATCACAAACCAATTCCTTCTTATCTTTCCCAACATGAATAAAACTACCCATTGATATCTGACTAAGAGCATCCTCCACTACATTCTCTTTGGTGGGGTGGTAGAGGACACTCATGTCGTAATCTTTTGGCAATTCAAGTCACCTTTTTTGGCGAAGATTTAGACCCTTTTGCTTGAACACATATTGCAAACACTTCTGGTCAGTAAAGACATCGACGTGAACACCATATAAGTAATGCCTTCGTATTTTTAAGGAAAACACAACCGGAACTAGTTCTAAGTCTTGGGTAGGATAGTTCTTTTCATGAATCTTAAGTTGCCTTGAAGAATAAGAAATGACTTTCCCATTTTGTATAAGAAGAAATCCTAACCCTATTCTTGAGGTATCACAAGAAAAAACAAACCCATCTGACCCTTCTGGTAAAGTCAACACCGGAACGGAGGTAAGTTTATCTTTCAATTCCTGAAAACTCTTCTCACAAGCTTCCCACCATAAGAATTTGACTATCTTTTGGGTAAACTCTATCAATGGAGAGGCAATCAAAGAAAACCTTCCCCAAACCTTCTATAGTAACCAACTAAACCCAAGAAACTTCTAATATTTGAAGGGGATAGAGGTCTAGGCAAACTCTTAACCGCATCCATCTTCTTAGGATCTACCTCAATACCCTTGTTAGAGACAATGTAACAAAGAAAAGCCACAAATCTTAACTAAAACTCACACTTACTAAACATCACAAAGAGTTTTTGATCTTTGATGACTTGCAACACAATCCTGAAATGATCAGTATGCTCATCTTTACTGCTTGAATAAATCAATATATCATCAATAAACACAATTACAAATATATCAAGGTATTGTCTAAAAACCCTATTCATCAAATCCATATATGTGGCTGGAGCATTAGTCAGACCGAATGACATTACCAAAAACTCATAGTGACCATACCGAGTTCGAAAAGCCGTCTTCAAAATGTCATCCTCCTTCACCCTCAATTGGTGATAACTCGACGTCACCCTACTTTATCTAGTATAACTTCATTCTTAATCATATCTCTATGAGTTTGCTCACAGATTCATATAAGCATCTTCATATTTATTATCTCTATCTTCTGAACATTAATATTCTTGATCGGCCTACACTCTACCTCGTATAATAGTATTAGTGTAACCACCACAATAAAGAACATGCCTTTCAACCTTGATGAAATTTTTTTATCACATACCCTAGAGTTGAACCTCTATGTCATCCATATTTCTCCAATACATTACGATACATCATTCTCAACCATCTCATCTACTTGAATTACAGATCCAAGATACATGAGGTCTTTGTTATCATTAGAACATAGATCGAACATATGTGTTACATTAGTAAAAATCCACACAGTTACTCTATCTTAGTCCTACATAACCTAAAACCTCTAGATTCTAGTGCCTCTTTCAAAATTTCATGTTTGTCATAACTCTATCGTGCATCTTGTTAGTCATTGTTATGTTATTTGTGAATAACATACAACATGAAACCTCTTCTTGTATATGTCAAGTCAATTCATCCATCACTGAGGTAATAAGGAATGGGCTAAGGGAAAATTCATGGCGCAACACAGTCACGATCAATAAGTGTACTGAATCATCTCTCACGTTCTATTCTAAAATCTTGCTCCATTGTACATCCCCTTAATAGCCTTAATATGAGACACAAGTACACCTCCAAAGGAATCTTTTTTGACTTTATCATGTGGTTTTTCTAGGTCAATGAACAATAAGTGTATGTCCCTTTTCTTACCCTATACTGATCCAACAAGCTCCTTATATGATGGATGACTTATGTAGTTGAACACCTCAATATTAATCTGAATTAATTATCAAATATAGACATATATATCTTTCTTCATCCTCATGAATTTCTCTTAGACTTTCATAATATGACTTTGTAGCTTGATACCCTTGCAGTAAGTACAATTTTAATATCACCTTGATTGTTCTTGTACAATGGAACCATACAACTCTACCTCTATTTCTCTGCAACTTTAATCATCCTCAAAATGACATTATACAACTTATGCAACTATTCTATATCTACCTTTCATGTATTCATCCAAAAGTACATTGAGATCTCGCATTGTCAGGTTTCTCTTCCCTTCCTCATCTCACAAATAATCCCCTTAACCTTTATGGATCTATAGTACCCAGAATTTCTATGCCTCTCGGAGTGCTCTAACTTCTCTGGCATGATATTCTTATCCTCTTCTTCATTCAAGATCTTAAAGGAATATGTTGGCTATCTATATCTAATATATGTCTTTTCTGTCAACACTTCAACATTCTCATTCTTGATGTGTAAAACCCCGTATGCTAGAACTACCAAAATACAGATTTTCAGCAGTTGCAGGTGCAACCCACGGTTGCCACCCACGGTTGCCACCCATGGACCGTAGGGTGACCCACGGTCCATGCTGGTTGTCCGTGGGAGGCCATCTGCAACCCTCCCCATAAAGCTCTAAAAAATTCATCTAAGGCACGACCCACGGCCGGACCCACGGACCGTGGATCGATGCCGCAGTCGCGAACGACGGCTGACCAGCACGAACCGTCGGTCAATCCACAGTCCGTGGGTCTGGTTCATCGGTTGGCCCCGATAGCAGTTAAGTTAGGGGTCTTTTGGTCTTTTTCTTATGCGTTGGACCCCTAAACTACGTCGTTTAAACCCTAAACTACGTAGTTTCAACCAGTTTTAGCCTAGAAACATAACTAGAGCTTACCTAAGTCAGATCATTCATCAAAACTTATAAAAATTAGAGCGTAATAGGAGAAAGAGTTCAAGAACCCTAGTTCAAGAACACAACAAGATTCCATCAGTTCCAGCCCTGAAATCGATAGATTTCTCCGTGAAATTCGTCACCAAGTATGTGGGATTTCACTAGTAGGGTTCTTTCGCCCATTAGGTCCCTAGAATTCAGTCAGAATCTTGATTCCCTTGATATTTTCTAGACCTAGGGTTTCTTGAATGTTAGAAATTTAATGGGTTTTAGCTGTTAGAATGATCCAAATCAAATTATCATGTTGTTGCTCAGTTTCTTGCATGAAATTCAGATCCCTAGCTATGTAGTTCCTTTAGTTCATGAATTACACATGCTAGACCTGCTATATCAGTTATATACATGATTCAGTTTATGAATGTCATATTATTAAATATAATTATTGCATTCTCAGAGTATGCATGTTCGAACATCGAGCTATCCATGTTTTACAACATTCAGTCATAATGTGTTAATTTCATAATCAATTGGGAGTAGCTTAATACTGAGTGGACTAGGTTCCAACGTACCCTAATAGTCCCAGAACTACGTGCCCCGTAGGTTGTAAGTCCCCTCTATGGGTATCATTTTAGTGATCACGCCAGTCATGCCTTTATAACTCTAGCAGGGTATATTGGGTCCTCTCGATGAGGCGTATACATCGGACTCCACATTTAGCTCATGTGGTTTTATGTCGGTTATTAGTAGCTCCCACAGTACAGTCAGATTCTAGTGCATTGACCAAGTTATTAGTTACAGTTCAGTATTCAGACTCAGTATATCATGTACTTGGTCATTGCATTCAGTTAGCTCAGTGTTCAGTATATCTCAGTATTTACATTCAGTTTAGATTATATCATTGCACTTATTGCTTTGTTCAGTTATGATTATTGTTCATCTTTACTCTATCCTGCATGCTCAGTACCTTTTCGTGATGTAGGTTCAGGTTCTCAGCTTCCAGATCACCCATAGATCGGTTCCTGATCTTCAGCTCAGCAATATTAGTGGTGAGTCCTCATTCTCCGAGGATGACAAACATGGTTCCTTTGCTTTTAGTCTTAGTTTTAGTTTTTGCTAGATTTAGCTGGGGTATGTCCCAACATTTCTAGTCAGTTAGAGGCTTTATTTAAGACATAGTTAGAATGAAATTTAGTATTTGAGTTTGAATTTTCAGTTGTTTTTAAACTCTCTACATTTATATATTCAGATGTAGTATGGGCATTCCCCATCATTTCAGATTTATCTTCTGATTAGCTTCCGCACAGTGTTTATTGATTCAGTTCTCTTTAAGTATGCTTATGTTATGCCAGCAGGGTTAGCTTGGGGTCACTTGTGATCCTACGTCCCGTGTCTGCGTCCTGGGGCTAGCTCGGGGCGTGACAAACTAGGTATAAAAGAATTAGGTTTAAGTGTCCTAGGATGTCTGAAAAACCGCACTAAGTAGAGTCCTTTTCATGGGTGTGAAGTGCACCACATCTAATGAGGGGGAAGCTATGAAGTGTTTTAGGAAAGCCTCACTTTCTTGATATTCTTATTGTGCGTTGGTATGATCTCTCTCTAACTCATCGTTATACGTTTCAGATCATGCCTCCTTGTAGAGCTAACGCAAGGAATGCTAACTCAGTTCCTCCAGTCCCAGATCAGGAAGCTTTGAATGCAGAGTTTCGGAATGCTATCCAAATTTTGGCTCAGAGTGTGACTAACCAGAACAACCAGCGGGTTCCAGCTCCTGCAAATGCTAATGTTGGGTCAGCTGCAGCTAGAGTTCGTGATTTTGTTAAGATGAATCCGCCTGAGTTCTTAGGATCGCAGATTGGTGAAGATCCCCAAAACTTCATAGATGAGGTCATGAAGATCTTTGGAGTGATGCAAGTGACATGTAATGATAGGGTAGAGTTGGTATCCTATCAGCTTAAGGATGTAGCTCATATCTGTATACTCAATGGAAAGAGAACAGGGGTACAGATACAACTCCTATCACTTGGGAATGCTTTAGTGAGACTTTTCTAGACAGGTTCTTCCCAAGAGAGTTGAGGGAGGCAAGAGCTCAGGAGTTCATGAATTTGAGACAAGGTAACATGACAGTCCAAGAGTACGGACTCAAGTTCTCCAACTCTCCAGGTATGCTCCTCACATGGTTGCCGATTCCAGGGCTCAAATGAACAAGTTTCTGTATGGAGTGTCAGACTTAGTGAAAACATAGTGCAGAAATGCTATGTTGTTGGAAAATATGAACATCTCTAGGCTTATGACTCAAGATCAGCAGGTTGAGAAAGATAAGCATAAGGAAATAGATAAGGACAACAAGAAAGCTAGAACAGGTAACTATGAGTACTCTCAACAGAAATCGGGTGGTGGAAATCGCTCTCAGTTTCAGCAGAAATCTTCAGCTCCTGCACCTTCATCAGCTAGTGTTCTATCCTCCAGGTTCCGACAGGATCAGAAAGGTAGGGAATCAGGCTCTAAGTCTCAGGGGAGTGTTTCAGGTACCAGAACTTACCCAACTTGTCCTAAATGTTGTAAGAACCATTCGGGTGAGTGTCTTGCAGGAAAGGAAGAATTTTTTTGGGTGTGGTGTGTCTGGTCACAGGTTGAGAGATTGTCCTTCTTCTAAGCAGGGTCAAGGAGGTAATAATGGTAGAGCTCAGTCCACAACTTCAGCAACACCAGCAGGTCGTCTGACTCAGCAGGGTAACTCATCTGGTACAGGTTGCGGTCAGCGCCAAAACAGGTTGTATGCCCTTCAGGCTCGCCAGGATCAGGATGATTCTCCTGATGCGATCACTGGTACGTTACGAGTTTTTTAACTTAGATGTTTATGCTTTGTTAGATCCAGGGGCTACTCTTTCCTTTGTAACTCCTTATATAGTAGTCAAATTCGATGTTAGTCCAGAAACTCTCAGAACCCTTCTCAGTCTCTACTCCAGTCGGTGACCCAGTTATAGCTAGACGGGTATACAGAAATTGCCCTGTTACAGTCTCCTACAAAGTCACCTCAACAGATCTTTTAGAGTTAGAAATGGTAGACTTCGATATAATTCTAGGCATGGATTGGTTACATTCCTGTTATACCTCAGTCGATTGTAGAAATAGGATTGTTCGTTTTCAGTTTCCAGACGAACCAATCTTAGAATGGAAGGGCAGTAGCTTAGCGCCTATGGGTCGATTCATTTCTTACCTTAAGGCCAGAAAGATGATCTCTAAGGGTGATCTCTATCATCTAGTTTGGGTTAAGGATTCAAGATCCGGAACCCCAACTCTTGAGTCAGTTCCAGTAGTTAATGAGTTCCCAGAAGTGTTTCCAGAAGATCCTCCCAGAGTTCCTCCTGAACGGGAAATCGACTTCGGAATTGATATCCTTCTAGATACCCAGCCTATTTCTATTCCTCCTTACAGAATGGCTCCAGATGAGCTTAAGGAATTGAAAGAGCATTTGAAAAACCTTCTAGATAAGGGTTTCATCAGACCTAGTATTTCACCATGGGGTGCACCAGTGTTGTTTGTGAAAAAGAAAGATGGTTCTCTCAGGATGTACATTGACTATCGGCAGTTGAACAAAGTCACAATCAAGAATAAGTGTCCCATCCCTAGGATTGATGACTTGTTTGACCAACTTCAGGGTGCTAGTCATTTTTCGAAGATAGACCTCAGATCTAGTTATCATCAACTCAGAGTCAGAGATAGTGACATTCCGAAAATAGCCTTCAGAATTCGGTATGGTCATTATGAATTTGTAGTTATGTCATTTGTACTAACAAATGTTCTTATAGCTTTTATGGATTTAATGAACAGAGGTTCAAGCAGTATTTGGACTTGTTCGTTATCGTCTTTATTGATGATATCCTCATTTACTCTAGGAATGAGGAAAAACATGCGACTCATTTGAGAGTTGTTCTACAAACTCTCAAAGATCACCAATTGTTTGCTAAGTTTAGCAAATGTGAGTTTTGGTTACAATCAGTTGCTTTCCTCGGGCATATAGTATCTAGCGAAAGGATCCGAGTGGATTCTCAGAAAATAGAAGCGGTGAAACAATGGCCCAGACCTACCTCTCCTACAGATATCAGAAGTTTCTTGGGTCTAGCAGGTTATTACCGAAGGTTCGTGGAAGGATTTTCATCCATAGCCTCTCCATTGACTAAGTTGACTCAGAAAAAGGTTAAGTTTCAGCGGTCAGATGATTGTGAGAAAATCTTCGTAGAACTGAAAACTAGGTTGACTACAACTCCGATTTTGACTTTAACAGAGGGTTCAGACGGTTATGTTATCTATTGTGATGCGTCCAGAGTCGGCCTAGGTTGTGTGTTGATGCAACGAGGTAAGGTTAGAACTTATGCTTCTAGACAACTTAGGGTGCATGAGAGGAATTATTCGACTCATGACCTCGAGCTTGCAGCAGTGGTGTTTGCACTTAAGATTTGGAGACATTACTTGTATGGTGTTCACGTAGATGTTTTCAAAGACCATAAAAGCCTTCAGTATGTGTTCACCCAGAAAGAGTTGAATCTTCGCCAGAGGAGATGGCTTGAGTTCCTCAAGGATTATGACATGAATATGCTTTACCATTCTGGTAAGGCCAATGTAGTAGCAGATGCCCTTAGCATACTATCTATGGGTAGTGTAGCACATGTTGAGGAAGAAAGAAAAGAACTAGCAACGGATGTTCACAGGCTTGCTCGCTTGGGAGTTTGCCTTATGAGCATATCAGATGGTGGTGTAACAGTTCAGAATGGGTCAGAATATTCATTGGTAGCAGAGGTTAAGGAAAAGAAATATAATGATCCGATATTGCTTCAACTAAAGGGTGCAGTCCACCAGCAGAGAGTTGAGGTATTCTCCTAAGGGGGAGATGGTGTGCTTCACTATCAGGGTCGATTATGTGTTCCTAAGGTGGGTGAGTTGAGACATAAGATTCTTGCAGAAGCCCATAACTCCAGGTATTCTATTCATCCAGGCGCCACTAAGATGTACCATGATCTGCGGGAAGTCTTTTGATGGAATGGCATGAAGAGGGATATAGCTGGTTTTGTGGCTAAGTGCCCCAATTGTCAGCAAGTGAAGGTAGAACATCAAAAACCAGGGGGTATGACTCAAGAGATCAACATTCCTACTTGGAAGTGGGAAGTGATCAACATGGACTTCATTACAGGTTTACCTCGTACTCGTAGATTGTGTGATAGTAGACAGAGTTACTAAGTCTGCACGTTTTTTGGCTGTTAAGACTACAGACTCGGTGGAGGACTACACCAAGCTTTACATTAATGAGATAGTCAGGTTGCATGGGGTTCCTTTTTCTATCATCTCAGATAGAGGTCCTCAGTTGACCTCTCATTTCTGGAAGTCATTTTAGAAAGGTCTTGGTACTCAGGTTAATCTTAGCACAACATTTCATCCGCAGATGGATGGTCAGACAGAGCGTACCATTCAGACCTTAGAGGACATGTTGAGAGCTTGTGTGATCGACTTCAAGGGTAGTTGGGATGATCATCTTCCTCTTGTAGAGTTCGCCTATAATAATAACTACCATTCCAGCATTCAGATGGCCCCTTATGAGGCATTGTATGGGCGTAGATGTAGATCTCCAGTTGGTTGGTTTGAAGTTGGTGAAGCAGCCTTGATAGGACCATATTCGGTTCATGATGCTATGGAAAAAGTGCAGCTCATTATAGATAGACTTAAGACAGCCTAGAGTCGTCAAAAGTCTGATGCAGATGTAAGGAGAAGGGACTTAGAGTTCCAAGTTGATGATTGGGTTTTCCTGAAAGAGTCACCTATGAAGGGGGTGATGAGGTTTGGCAAGAAAATAAAGCTCAGTCCTAGATATGTAGGACCTTACAAGGTCTTGAAAAGGGTTGGTAAAGTGGCTTACGAGTTAGAGTTGCCAGCAGAACTAGCAGCAATGCATCCGGTCTTTCACGTTTCGTTGTTGAAGAAATTTGTGGGTGATCCAGCATCCATAGTACCTTAGAGAGTGTGGCTGTGAAAGATAGTCTCACTTATGAGGATGTGCCAGTTGAGATTCTTGATCGTCAGGTTAGAAGGGTGAGAAACAAAGAAGTCTCTTCAGTTAAGGTTTTGTGGAGGAGTCAGTCCGTAGAGGGAGCTACTTGGGGAGCAGAAGCAGCCATGAAGGCCAAGTATCCTCATCTCTTTCCTTCTGATTCCATTCCAGCTTGAGGTAATAGTTCCTCTTCAGTTTTTCAGTCATTCATGCGCAGATTCAGTCTTAGTATCATGTTCCTTCAGTTTGTACTTGCATTTTCAGCGTATTTGCATGTCCTTGGAACTTAGTTCGGTCAAAAATCAGTTTTAGTATTTTTGTGGTAGGGTTTGCAGCTCCTTCCCTCCATTTGAGCTAGTTTAGTCTTCATTCGAGGACGAATGTTCCAAGGGAGAGATAATGTAACACCCCGTATGCTAGAACTACCAAAATACAGATATTCAGCAGTTGCAGGTGCAACCCATGGTTGTCACCCATGGACCGTAGGGTGACCCACGGTTCGTGCTGGTTGTCCGTGGGAGGCCACCTGCAACCCTCCCCAGAAACCTCTGAAAAATTCATCTAAGGCACGACCCACGGCCGGAGACACGGACCATCGTCCAGGTCCATGGATCGATGCCCTAGTTTCCAGCCCCAGTCACGAACGACGGCCGACCAGCTAAACCGTGGGTCTGGTCTGTCGGTTGGCTCTGACAGCAGTTAAGTCAGGGGTCTTTTTGTCTTTTCTTTATGTGCTGGACCCCTAAGTTACGTCCTTTAAAACCTAAAATACGTAGTTTCGGCCAGTTTTAGCCTAGAAACATAACTAGAACTTACCTAACTCAGATCATTCATCAAAACTTAGAAAAATTAGAACGTAAGAAGAGAAAGAGGTCAAGAACCCTAGTTCAAGAACGCAGTAAGATTCAATCAGTTCCAGCCCCGAAATCGATAGATTTCTCCGTGAAATTCGTCACCAGGTATGTGGGGTTTCACTAGTGGATTTCTTTCGCCCATTAGGTCCCTAGAATTCAGTCAGAATCTTGATTCCCTTGATATTATCTAGACCTAGGGTTTCTTGAATATTAGAAATTGTTGGGTTTTAGCTGTTAGAATGATCCAAATCTGATTATCATGTTGTTTCTCATTTTCTTGCATGAAATTCAGAACCCTAGCTATGTAGTTCTTTTAGTTCATGAATTACACATGCTAGGCCAATTATTTCAGTTATATACATGCTTAAGTTTACAAATATCATATTATCAGATATAATTATTGCATTCTCAGAGTATGGATGTCAGAACATCAAGCTATCCATGTTTTACAACATTCAGTCATAATGTGTTAATTTCATAATCAATTGGGATTAGCTTAATACCGAGTGGACTAGGGTTCCAGCGTACCCTCATAGTCCCAGAACTACGTGCCCCGTAGGTTGTAAGTCCCCTCTGTGGGCATTATTTTAGTGATCACGCCAGTCATGCCTTTATACCTCTGGTAGGGTATATTGGGTCCTCTCGATGGGGCGTATACACCGGACTCCACATTTAGCTCCTGTGGTTTTATGTCGGTTATTAGTAGCTCCCACATTACAGTCAGATTCTAGTGCATTGACCAGGTTATCAGTTACAGTTCAGTATTCAGACTCAGCATATCATGTACTTGGTCATTGCATTTAGTTAGCTCAGTATTCAGTATATCTCAGTATTTACATTCAGTTCAGATTATATCATTGCTCTTATTGCTTTGTTCAGTTATGATTATTGTTCAGCTCTACTCTATCCTGCATGCTCAGTACCTTTCAAGTACTGATGCATACTCTGCGCTACATCTTCTCATGATGTAGGTTCAGGTTCTCAGCTTCCAGATCACGCATAGATCGATTCCCGATCTTCAGCTCAGCAGTATTAGTGGTGAGTCCTCATTCTCCGAGGACGACAGACATGGTTCTTTTGCTTTTAGTCTTAGTTTTAGTTTTTGCTAGATTTAGCTGGGGCATGTCCCAGCATTTCTAGTCAGTTAGAGGCTTTATTTCAGACATAGTTTGAATCAGCTTTAGTATTTGAGTTTGACTTTTCAGTTGTTGTTAAACTCTCCGCATTTATATATTCAGATGTAGTATGAGTATTCCCCATCATTTCAGATTTATCTTATGATTAGCTTCCGCACAGTGCTTATTGATTACGTTCTCTTTAAGTATGCTTTTGTTATGCCAGCAGGGTTAGCTTGGGGTCACTCGTGATCTTAGGTCCCGTGTCCGCGTCCTGGAGGTAGCTCGGGGCGTGACATGATGTACTTTATTTTATAAAAAAAACATGTATACTTCTATGGTTTGTAGTGATCCTACACAACTTTCAATCCCCTCCTTTGCACTCGATCTTGTCCTACCCTTCTGAGATTTTCATTAACACCATATAAGAAACCTTATTAGATTAGATTTATTCTCGGACATCTTTATTCCCCTACAAATATGATTTTATGCCTTAGTGGGTAAACCATCGAGACCCCTAACACCTTCCTAGTTGTTTTCCATATTCACTTCTTCTCCTCCTTATTTTGATTTTCTTTCTTCTTCTTCTCATTTTTCATATTTTCCTTCTCCTTCTCTTTCTTATTCTCCTTATCTTTCTCCTTTTTCTTCCTCTCCCTCTATTTCTCCTTATTCTTCCTCTCCCTCTCTTTTTTCTTCTCCTTCTGCCTTTTCATCTCCTTCTCCCTTTGCTTCTTCTCCTTCTGCTTTTTCATCTCCTTCTCCTTTTGCTTCTTCTCCTTCTCCTTCTTCTTCTCCTTATTATTTTCGGAAATTTTTATCCAAGTATTCATATTTTTTTATGCCCATTAGGGCTACCCTATAAGATACTAACACATCCTTAGTTGTTCGCCTAATAAAGCTAGCTATTCTAGCCCTAAAACCACTCTTATTTTTCTTCTTGTCCTTTGCCTGGTTCTTTTTTTTGTCCTTATTGTCCTTCTTCTTATCCCTTCCTCCTCCTTCTTCTTCTTTTTCTTCTCCTCCTCCTCCTCATCCTCCTCCCCATCCTCCTCCTCCTCCTCCTCCTCCTCCTCCTCCTCCTCCTCTTCTTCTTATTCTTCTTCTTTCTCCACCTCCTTATTCTTCTTCTTATTTTTCCTTCTCAGTCTCCTTTTTGATTCTCCTCTTACCTGTTCTTCTTCTTCTTCTTCTCCTTCTCCTTCTCCTTCCTCCTCCTACTCCTTTTTTCTTCTTCTTGTTAAGAATATAAACTCTTGAAGTTATCCCTATGTTTAATTCATTATTATTCATCGAGATCTCTGAGTACCACAACACAAATCTTCTAGTTTGATTCTAATCTTGGTTTCTACCAATTTGATTTTATGGATGTAATACCTACATTGATCTTCTTCTTAAGAATTTTCACTAACTCGATTGAACTTTTCATCATTTTTATTTTATTTTAAGATCTAACTCACAATTTAGGAACTTTCTTGATATTGTTATCACACTAATACAAACCCCCAAACCCCAATCCTAATTGAGGAATTGATATTAAACTATCATCATTTTCAGAAGCTACTAACGCACGTTATTGAAATAGTCAAGTGTAAAATAATTAAGCAAGAAAGCAACTAACTGGGCAAAAAAGAGAATTAAATAGTTAGACTAACAAGACAATAACCAAATGGACAAGAAAGGAAGGTAAAATAATGAAGAAAGAATGATAAAATACCTAAAGAAAATACAAGCAAGAACAATTGAACATATAATGAACAATCAGTTCAAAGTAATTTGATATATCTAACAATGACAAAAAGTAGTAGAGTAGGAATGTTTAATGAGGAAAGCATAAATAATAAATTTATCCAAATAAAATAATACAACTAAAGTGGTAGAAAATAAATTAAACAAACAATTCAACATCTCTAATAGAATCACCAAATAATAGAAAAGGAATATTAAACTTATTAGGCAACAGTAGTAATATCTAAAAAAATATGAAAATAAGAATGATATAACTTGGGTATAGTCGAGGAATATTTAGACAAAGTCAGAACTATCAAACTCACTAAGAGTACAAATAGGAGGAATTAGGTTTTCTCAAAACTCATTGCCGAAATGGGTCTGGTTTTACTAGAACGATTGCTTCCCAGATGCAAGAAACAACACAAACACAGAGCTTCAGAGAAGGAATGATATATATATAGAGACGTAAAGAAAAATCTATGTGGACTGACTCCAGTAAACAAGTAGAAGAATATGACTAGAAAGAGAAAGAAAGAATGAGAGAGAAATAAAGAGGAACAGATCCCCTACTAAGAAGAATTCACTTTATTACCTTACTTCTCAAATTTCAATGATTTCATATCTCTAGTGTATGTAAATTTGTTTATTATTATGCTATTAATAAGGAATTGTTATTCTTACAGTATATATATATATATATACTAATTTCACGGTACGTGTGTTGCACGTGTGTATCATATATATAGTATATGATGTTGTAAAATAGAATTAATATTACTAAATTAATGATTTTTAGAAAATAATTATAGTTGAACGAACATAGGAAAAATGTTTTTAAATGATTAATACATATTTTCATAGAGTTACTTGTATTTTGAGATCAAAATGACCAGATATCATTAAAACATTTCAAAATACATTCAAAGTTTAAATGTGGGAGAAAGTGACATTTCTTTATTAATATTATTTCTTACTTCACTCAATTTTGTAAACAAATCTAACCAACAAAATTAAAAAAAAATATCCATTCAAAAAATGTCACCAATAGACTTTCATCTTGAGGTTATGAACATAAATGATGTACATTATTTAAGTATAAATTTTGTCTTAAATATTCATACTTGAAATTTAGTATGTGCATGACACTAATAAGGATTACCATAAGTATTTCAATATTTTATCTTTATATGTAATATATCTTTTACAAAATATTATTACTCAATTAATATTTGAGTAAGGCTATCATAGAGAGGTAATTTTATCAAAAAGTGTACTTTGTTGTTATCCGATGGTTAAATACAAGTTTGAGCGTATGTAAAATGTTTAGCTTGACCAATTCTTTGTTTTAGATATATACATTTCAGTAGAATAATTTAATTTTAATATATGAACAACATCACCTATGGTGAAAATATTTCATTTCATTAAGTTTCTACCTTATATTTGTGGAATTATAGTCTTCTCCTTTTTTTCTGACGCATACATATCATATAGTTCTTGTCTAATTAAAGTATCTAGTATCTTATAGAAGTTGTATCATGATATCAAAAATTTAAATTTTTCAATAATAAAAATTAATAGATGAATAAAATTTAAAGTATTATTTATAGAATCATTAATTTGATTTAAGATCATTTTATGCTCAATCAGTGTTTTCTTATATATTTTTATATAGCTAGTAAGGAGTGTATCTTGTGACATAAAGAAAACTTATATGGAACAATACATAGCCAATGAAGAAGGAAGACAAAAATATATGATCATGCTATATTCACTCTAGTGTTCCATTTGATTTAAATCTCTTTCCACCAACATTTTACTTTCTCCATTCATTTTTACATACATATCTATTAAAAATAATTATTATCATGACTATATTATTATATTATAAGTAAAAGTGAAAATCTATTTTTGAAATAGTGAATTTAACATCAAAACTAATAATTCAATGGACTACGTTGATGCCCATTGTTTTAGCAAAATTAGGAAGAAACTCCTTCATTTGAGGGTAAAAGAATAAAAAATAAAAAAACAAAGAAGAAATATCTTACCCAAATCATATGCATTTTTTCATATCTGTTTAATATTATTGTCTCTCCTACAACTTTTTGTCACTGTTAACTCATGAAAATCGTAAGCAAAAAATATGAGTGTGAGAATTTATGAATGGTTTGCTACAATTTGTTCACCACTCTTTCTTATGAGGTACCTCGAATTTCGTTGAGATTCAAACTTACTCAATTTTCGCAAATAACACTTGAGATATTTTAAGAAGAAGAAGAGTAGAGAACTTAAAGAAATTGTAGTTTAAAAGTGTGAGGAAACCCTCTATTTATATCTATGTAACGACCGGTTTCCGTCTTTATAGAAAAG
Source organism: Solanum etuberosum (assembly GCA_029582245.1). NCBI lineage: Eukaryota > Viridiplantae > Streptophyta > Magnoliopsida > Solanales > Solanaceae > Solanum > Solanum etuberosum. Next base: position 200,282 of record JAJONR010000210.1, on the reverse strand, counting down.
CTAATGGGGAAAGAATTGGGCCAGAAAACTTTTGGGTAGTGACTTGAAAATTTCTAGCCTAGTCCAGATTTGGACGAAATCTGAGTCGGGTTAGTCCAGGAAAATCTGAAAATGAATGGGGGGTTTAATTGTGAATTTGATCACATGAGTAGATAGCTAAGACGTTAAGGAACCCATACGACTTTACAAAATTGAATTCGGGTGAGTAGAACTCCTGAAACTGATCTTGGCGTGAAAGGGTAGTTTTTGAACGTCAAGGGTTGAAGGTGTGTTGTGATATGGGGACTTGGAGCTCAAATTCTGAGGTTCTGTCTCCGTGGAAACCGCCAAGGCGGGATTTATCCCGCCAGGGCGGGGCCGCTGTGACTAGATGGGGTCTGCTGTAGCGGGCCAGTCGTGACTTAAGTCGGAGAAAAACCCCAATTTCATTATTTTTCTGTAAACTTCATTCTTAAGAGTTAGGAGGTGACCCAGGACGAGTTCTTGACAGTTTTCCATGACTTTTGGTTCTAAAGGTAAGGATTGTACTCCCATAATCCGTCTTTCGATCCGTAGAACTTAGATTCATGGGTAATTATCGTTGGGGGAGGGTTTTGGCCTGAAGTTGATGATGGGAAAAAGCCCTAGCTGCACCATAGGATCATGTGTTTGGTCTTGGGTTATTGGATTTGTTATAATCCGGATAATTATACCTTAATTTATTGATTCTTGCATTATTTGTATGTTTTTAGACCAAGAACAAGCGGAAAGAATCCGGAAAGGGAAGGTTCAAGAGTCTTAGGAGGATTCAAACTTTGTTTCGAGGTAGGTGATGGTTGATTTCATAGTTGCATGATATATGTCGGTAATTGCTTCATTGTAATGCATGCATGTATGTGAATGAGTCACTATTGAACAAACCTAATGAAATGAGTATGAATGACCGATTGTATGCCATGAATCAACACTAGATTGTATGCCATGACTCAACACTTGATTGTATGTTTATGAGTATGTATATTATGAGTGTGAATGTGATTGTGGTTGGGTTGATTGGATCGGGTGCATGTTCCGACACATACATTGGATCGGGTGTCACGTTCCATCACACACATTAGATCAGGTGTCACCTTCCGACACACTAATTAGGATCGGGTGTTACGTTCCGTTACACTAACAGTTTGGGTGTGGGTTCCATGAGAGGACCATTGTACTGTTGTATCTACTTGTTAATGAGAATGTGTGATTATACATTGCTCCTGAAATGATAATTGGTTTATATTTATATTCTGTATATGTGTGTGTTTACTGTGTTGTGATTGTTGGTATATGTTTTGCTTATTGGGAGTAGCCGCGTGATCCTACCAGTACACTATGGTTGTGTACTGATACTGCACTTGCTCTTTCTTTGTTGAGTAAATGGCATCTTCAGGCTGCTACTGATAGACCTCATTTAGGAGATCACTGATCGAGACCGAATTCAAGGGTGAGCCAGTTCTTTCAGACTGCCATGAGTTCTCATTTTGTTTAGTCCATTTTCTTCGGACTTAGACTAGTACTTTGGACATTCGCTTTTTTAGTTTCGGGGTTGTACCCCTTGTTCTTAGACTTGTCTTTAGTAGAGTTTTGGTACATTGACTTTGAGGTTCTAGGCGTTGTTTTCCGCAATGTTTTGGTAATTGTTTCGTCAAACTTTCGGAGTTTATGGGGACTCCATTTTCCTTTAGACATTTAAACCTGCTTCAATATCTTTAAATGCTTAGATTTTTGTTAAGTTGCTTGGTTGGGTTGTAGTAATGGTTCTCCCACCGGAGGGTTAGTGTGGGTGCCAATCACGATGGTCTGAGTCGTGACAAAGTTTATATCAGAGCCCTAGGTTCATTGATCTCGGTGTACCAAAATGAGTCTAGTAGAGTTTTGCGAAACGGTATGGAGACGTCTGTACTTTTTTTCGAGAGGCTATAGGACTTTAGGAAATCTCTCTATTTTCTCGTCTCCTTTCTTGCTATAACTTGATTCAAATTGGTATCTGGTGATCCAAATTGGTATCTAATCTCCTTCACTCTTCTGTCCGTGTGGTGTCAGGCCCACAACTCCTGTCAATGAGCCAGCTGAGGAGTCCGCAGCCAGAGGTCAGGTCGAGGTAGGGGTAGGGGAAGAACAAGGGGCAGGGGCAGAGGAAGAGTGGCACCCGCTAAGGGTGGAGCCCCAGCTGAGAATGTTCCAAGGGAAGAGGCCTATCCTTCACCGCAAGAAGATGTAGAAGAGAATGTGGAGATTGAGGACGAGGGGGATGTTGGACATGAAAAGGATGCACTGGCTAGGGATACCGATGTTCCTCCCTTAGACTTAGTGTTAGCTCAGCAGATCATGTATTTTCTGAAGGGGTTGGTCGGTCCTGGAATCCTTCCAATAGTGCAAACTACTCAACCTCCGATCAACCGCCCCGTTACTGCTACTATTCCCAGGGTAGATGGAGAATTAGGCATTGATGCCTTTTTTCGTCCTTTGTTGGGTCCGGTGATGACTGGTAATGAGCATGAGATGTTGACTAAGTTTCTCAAGTTGAAACCGCCTGTGTTCCATAGTTCTGAGAGTGAGGACGCCTATGAGTTCATCTTGGATTGTTATGAGAAGCTTCATAAGTTGGGTATTGTACATCAGCATGGAGTAGAGTTTGTGACCTTCCAGCTTCAGTGTGAGGCTAAGCGGTGGAGGAGAGCTTATGTGGAATGTAGATCACCAGTTTTGCCCCCACTCACTTGGACGCAGTTCCATGCCTTGTTTCTGGAAAAGTATGTGCCCCGAACCTTGAGGGATCACAAGAAGGATGAGTTCATGGCGTTAAAGCAGGGTGGTATGTCAGTAGTTGCTTATGAGGCTGAGTTCCATGCTTTGTCTAGATATGCTACACAATTGGTGACTACTGTGGAGGAGAGGATTCATCTATTCTTCAAGGGACTAAACTCTGAGTTACAGGTATTGTCTGTTCACATGACCTCTGTAGGGAAAAGTTTTAATGAGGTAACAAATTTCGTGAAGAAAGTGGAAGGAGTTCGACGTGATGGGCAGGTCAAGGCTTTGGCTAAGAAGCCCAAGAGCACAGGTAACTTCCATGGTTCCTACTCTAAAGGTTTAGGTAGGCCGACACTTGCAGCCCGACCAATTCAGTCAGCCTTGCTCTCTTCTACAGGTAGTTACTCGGGGACTCCACATCAGAATTTTATTCAGGATAGTCAGGGAGCCGCACCTTTGGCGGGCAGCAGGCCGTCTTTTGATCGCACTTGTTATAATTGTGGAGAACCTGGGCATATGAGGAGTGATTGTCCCCACCCGCGCATGTTTGACCCCGCGCAGCAGCAGACTAGAGCAATGGTACCCGCAGGCAACAATAATAATGGTAGAGGGCATCCACAAAGTGGGTGAGGAGGAAATCAGCGACGCTGTGAAGGCCGGGAAAATGTTAATGCAGGTAAAGGAGCAGTGCAGCCAGGCAATGAGCTCGCCCGTCAAGATGACAGGGCTTAGTGTTATGGCTTTCCGGCCAAGAGAAAGGCAGAGTTTTCTGACGCAGTGATTACATGTACCATTCTTGTCTGTGATCGGATGGCTACTATTTTGTTTGATCCGGGTTCTACTTATTCATATGTGTCAGTTCAATTTGCCTTGGGGTTTGATATGGTTTGTGATGTACTTGATGCCCCCATCCATATTTCTACCCCAGTTGGAGAGTTTGTCATAGTCACCCATGTCTATCGTGCTTGTCCTATCTTGTTTATGGGTTTTCAGACTTGGGATGATTTGGTTATTCTGGATATGACTGAGTTTGATATAATCTTAGGCATTACTTGGTTGTTCCCCTATTATGTTGTGTTAAATTGTAATGTTAAAACTGTGACTCTAGAGATCCCAGGCAGGGAAAAGTTAGAGTGGAAGGGGTGTACAAGCCTAAGCTAGCTAAGGTCATATCTTCCATTCGGGCTAGGAAACTGGTGGGGCAGGGATGTTTGGTGTTTTGTCTCATGTTCGGGATGTTGATGTTGAGTCTCCCTCTATTGAGTCTATTCTTGTAGTGTCTGAATTTAGAGAAGTGTTTCCTACTGATTTTCCTGGTATGCCTCTGGAGAGAGATATAGATTTCTGCATTGATTTGGAACCTGGTACTCAGCCCATCTCTATCCCTCCTTATCGCATTGTTCCGGCGGAGTTGAGGGAGCTTAAAGCTCAAATTCAGGAGCTTCTTGATAAAGGTTTCATCCGTCCTAGTGCTTCCCCGTGGGGTGCTCCTGTCTTGTTTGTTAAGAAAAATGATGGTAGTATGAGGATGTGTATAGACTATCAACAGTTGAATATGGTCACCATTCGGAACAAGTATCCACTACCTCGGATAGATGATCTTTTTGACCAGTTGCAGGGTGCATCGTTTTCTCTAAGATTGATCTAAGGTCTGGTTACCATCAGCTAAAGATTAGGCTTGAGGATGAACCAAAAATGGCATTCAGGACCCGCTATGGGCACTATGAATTTCTAGTGATGTCGTCTGGGTTGACAAATGTGCCTGCAACTTTCATGATTTTGATGAATAGTGTGTTCAAACCATTTTTGGATTCGTTTGTTATTGTCTTTATTGATGACATTTTGTTTTATTCGAAAAGTAAGGAAGACCATGCCGACCATCTTCGTATTGTTCTGGGTGTTCTTCGAAGACAAAAATTGTATGCTAAATTTTCCAAGTGTGAGTTCTGGTTGGTTTCAGTTGCCTTTTTGGGGCATGTAGTTTCAAGGGAAGGGGTAATGGTAGATCGCCAAAAGATTAAAGCATTCAGGAATTGGGTCTGACCTAGTTCTGTGACTGAAATTAGGAGTTTTGTGGGGCTCACTAGCTACTATCGTCGATTTGTGAAAAAAATTGCTTCTATCGCCACACATCTAACAAGGCTGACCAAGAAGGAGGTACCTTTTGAATGGACTGAAAAATGTGAGGAGAGCTTTCAAAAGCTCAAGACTCTTCTGACCACAACACCTATTCTGGCTCTACCAATGAAAGGTAAAGATTTCATTATTTATTGTGATGCTTCACATTCGGGTTTGGGTGCTGTGTCGATGCAGGATAAGAATGTCATAGCTTATGCATCGCCACAGTTGAAAGTGCATGAGTGGAACTACCCGACACATGATTTGGAGTTGGCAGCGGTAGTGTTTGCTCTCAAGATTTGGCGGCATTATCTTTATGGTGTCAAGTGTGAGGTATTTACTGACCACCGTAGCCTACAACATGTATTCACTCAAAAGGATCTAAATCTGAGACAACGAAGGTGGATGGAGTCACTTAAGGATTATGATGTGACCATCCAGTATCATCCGAGTAAGGCTAACGTGGTGGCAGATGCATTAAGACGGAAGGCAGTAAGTATGGGTAGTCTAGCTTGCTTGGCTGTATCCAAGCGACCTTTGGCCAAGGAGATTCAAACCTTGGAGTTTAAGTTCATGAAGTTGGGCATCTCAGAGAAAGGTGGAGTTTTAGATAACATTGAGGTTAGACCCATGTTCATTGAGGAGATCAAGGCCAAACAGTTTGAGGATGAGAATTTGAATGGGCTTAGAAACAAGACAGTGTCTGGTAAGGCACAAGATATAGTTCTTGATGCGGAAGGTGTGCTTAGTTTTAAGGGGAGAATTGGTGTTCCCTGAGTGGATGACTTGATTCAGAAAATGTTGACAGAATCCCACAGTTTGCGGTATTCTATTCATTCGGGTGTGACCAAGATGTACCGAGATTTGAAGCGGATTTATTGGTGGCCTGGCATGAAGAAGGACATAGCCGAGTTTGTGGCTAAGTGTCAAAACTGCCAACAGGTAAAATATGAACATCAAAGGGCTGCAGGTTTGCTTCAGAGAATGCCAATTCTGGAATGGAAGTGGGAAAGGATAGCTATGTATTTTGTGGTTGGTCTCCCCAAGACTTTGGGGAAGTTTGATTCTATTTGAGTAGTGGTTGACAGATTGACTATGTCAGCCCATTTTATTCCAGTCAGAATAGACTATAATGCTCAGTAGTTGGCTAAGGTTTATGTGAAAGAGATAGTGAGGCTGCACGGGGTGCCCCTTTCTATCATCTCAGACCGTGGTACGCAGTTCACATCCACGTTTTGGAGGAAATTGCATGAGGAGTTGGGCACTCAACTCACTTGTAGTACAGTCTTCCATCCACAGACGGATGGGCAGTCAGAGAGGACTATTCAAGTGTTAGAGGACATGTTGAGGACATGTGTGATTGACTTTGGAGGGCATTGGGATAAGTTCCTACCGTTGTGTGAGTTCTCTTATAATAACAACTACCACTCCAACATTGACATGGCACCGTTCGAGGCACTTTATGGGAGGAGATGTAGATTCCCATAGGATGGTTTGAGGCTGGAGATGTGAAACCTTTGGGGATTGATTTGGTGAAGGATGCTCAAGATAAGGTAAGAAGCATCCAAGCTAAGATTATAGCAGCCCAGAGTCGACAGAAGAAGTATGCAAACCGTAAGGTAAGGGACATGGCATTTCAGGCTGTTGAACAAGTTCTTCTAAAGGTATCACCCATAAAGGGGGTGATGAGATTCGGTAATAAGGGCAAGCTTAGTCCTCGATACATCGGTCCATTTGAGGTTCTTGACTGCATAGGTCCAGTGGCTTATAGGTTGGCTTTACAACCTAGCCTTTCTGGAGTCCATCCAGTGTTCCATGTGTCCATGTTGAAGAGGTATCATGGCGACGGAGATTACATCATAAAGTGGGACTCAGTGTTGTTAGACAAGGACCTTCAGTATGAGGAGGAACCGATTGCAATTCTTGATCGTGATGTCCGGAAACTGAGGACCAAAGAGATTAAGTCCGTGAAAGTTCAATGGAAGCATCGTCCAGTTGAGGAAGCTACTTGGGAAACTGAGAAGGACATGCGAGACAAGTATCCCCAGTTGTTCAACGATCCAGGTACTACTCTACCCTTACTTTAGCCAATTTTTCTGTAACGACCCGATTCCATCGTTAGGGAAAATCCAATGGGGAAAGAATTGGGGCCAGAAAACTTTTGAGTAGTAACCTGGAAATTCCTAGCTTAGTCCAGATTTGGATGAAATATGAGTCAGTAAGGTCTAGAGAAATATAGTACTGAATGAGAGATCTAATTATGAATTTTATCACATGAGTAGATAGCTAAGACGTTAAGGAACCCGTATGACTTTACGGAATCAAATTCGGGTGAGTAGAACTCCTGAAACTGATCTTAGCGTGAACGTGTAGTTTTTGAACGTCATGGGTTGACGGTGTGTTGTTAAATGGGGATTTGAAACTCAAATTCCAACTTTCTATCTCCGTGTAAGCCGCTATGGCGTGAGTACTCCCGCCAAGGCGGGGCGGTTGTAGAGGAATGGGGTCCGCCGTAGCGGCCCAGTCGCGAATTAAGTCGGAATTAAACCCAAAAATGTTATTATTCTGCAACTTTGATTCTTGAGAGCTAAGAAATGAACCAGGGCAAGTTCTTGACAGTTTTCCACCTCTTTTAGCACTAAAGGTAAGGATTTTACACCCCTAATCCATTTTTCGATCCGTAGAACTTCGATTCTTGGGTAATTGTAATTGGGGGAAGGTTTTGATCTGAATCTAATGGTGGAAAAAGCCCTAATTTGGGTATGGGGATCATGGGTTTGGTCTTGGGTTATTGGGTTTGTTATAATCTGGGTAAGTTAGACTTTAATTATTGATCCTTGTGTATTATTACTTGTTTGTAGACCTAGAACAAGGGGAAAGAATCTGAAAAGGGAAGAATCAAGTGCCTTAGGGGGATTCAAGCTTGGTTTCGAGGTAGGTGATGGTTTGATTTCTTGTTTGTGTGATGTACGTGGGTATGTGTTTCATTGTAATGCATGTATGTATGTGAATGTAGCACTGTTGATTAAACCTAATGTAGATGAGTATGAATGAACGATTGTATGCCATGAATCAACATTGATTGTATGATTATGAGAATGTACATTGTGATTGTGATTGTGGTATGATTATTGGATCGCGTGTCACGTTCCGACACATAATTTGATTGGGTGTCACGTTCCGACACATAATTGGATCCGGTGTTACGTTCCGACATACTAATTTAGATCGGGTGTCACGATCCGGCACACTAACATTTTGGGTATGGGTTCCATGAGAGGACCATTGAATTGTCATGTTTACCTGATTAATGAGAATGTGGAATTGTACATTGCTCCTGAAATGATAACCGATGTTTATGTATATTCTGTACATGTTGTGTTTATTATATTGTTACTGCTTATATATGTTTCGCTTACTGGAATAGTCGCGTGATCCTACCAGTACACTATGGTTGTGTACTGATACTGCACTTGCTCGTTTTTTGTTGAGTACAGGGCATCTTTAGGCGGCTACGGACAGACCTCAACTAGGAGATAACTGATCGAGACCGAATTCAAGGGTGAGCCAGTTCTTTCAGGCTGCCAGGGATCCTTCTTTTTGTTTGTTTAGTCCATTATGTTCGGACTTAGACATTGCTTTAGAAGTTTTTTTATGTTTGGTAGGGGTTGTACCCCTTCTTCTTAGACTTGTTGCACTTTAGATGTTTTGGTACAATGACTTTCAGGTTCTAGGGGTTAATTTCCGCATTAGTTGTTAGATGTTAGTTAACTTTCAGAGTTTATGGGAACTCTGTATTATTTATTTAGTTATTCAAACCTTCTTCCGTAGTTTTAAATTGGTTAGTTGGGCTGTAGTAATGGTTCTCCCACCAGAGGATTAGTGTGGGCGCCAATCACGACGGTCTGGGTCATGATATTTTCCTAGTTTATCACTCGGGGATGAGTGATGGGTAAATTGGTATCTATTGTAATGACCGGTTTTCATCGTTATGAAAAAGCCAATGGGGAAAGAATTGGGCCAGAAAAACTTTTGGGTAGTGACTTGGGAATTCCTAGCCTAGTCCACATCTGGATGAAATCTGAGTCAGGTGAGTCCAGGGAAATCTGGTAATTAATGGGGGATATAATTGTGAATTTGATCACATGAGTAGATAGCTAACACGTTAAGGAATCAGTACGACTTTACGGAATCGAATTCGGGCGAGTAGTACTCCCGAAACTGATCTTGGAGTGAAAGGATAGTTTTTGAACGTCGAGGGTTAAAGGTGTGTTGTGAAATGGGGACTTGGAATTCAAATTCCGAGGTTCTGTTTCCATGTAAGCCGCCAGTGCGGAATTTATCCCGCTAGGGCAGGGCCGCCGTAGCGGGATGGGGTCCGCTGAAGCGGGCTAGTCGCGACTTAAGTCGGAGAAAAACCCCAATTTCATTATTTTTCTGCAAACTTCGTTCTTAAGAGGTAGGAGGCGACCTAGGACGAGTTCTTGACAGTTTTCCATGACTTTTGGTGCTAAAGGTAAGGATTGTACTCCCCTAATCCGTCTTTCGATCCGCAGAACTTAGATTCATGGGTAATTATCATTGGGGGAGGGTTTTTGACCTGAAGTTGATAGTGGGAAAAAGCCCTAGCTGCACCTTAGGATCATGGGTTTGGTCTTGGGTTATTGGGTTTGTTATTGATCCTTGTATTATTTGTATATTTTTAGACCAAGAACAAGCGGAAAGAATCTGAAAAGGGAAGGTTCAAGAGTCTTAGGAGGATTCAAGCTTGGTTTCGAGGTAGGTGATGATTTATTTCATAGTTGCATGATATATCTCGGTAATTGCTTCATTGTAATGCATGCATGTATGTGAATGAGTCACTATTGAAAAAACCTAACGAAATGAGTATGAATGAACGATTGTATGCCATGAATCAACACTTGATTGTATGTTTATGAGTATGCACATTATGAGTGTGAATGTGATTGTGGTTGTGTTGATTGGATCGGGTGTCACGTTCCGACACACTAATTGAGATCGGGTGTTATGTTCCGGCACACTAACAGTTTGGGTGTGGGTTTCATGAGAGGACCATTGTACTGTTGTATCCACTTGTTATTGAGAATGTGATATTATACATTGCTCCTGAAATGATAATTGGTTTATATTTATATTCTATATATGTGTGTGTTTACTGTGTTGTGATTGTTGGTGTATGTTTTGCTTACTGGGAGTAGCCGTGTCATCCTACCAGTACACTATGGTTGTGTACTGATACTGCACTTGCTCTTTCTTTGTTGAGTACAGGACATCTTCAGGCGGCTACTGATAAACCTCATTTAGGAGATCACTGATCGAGACCGAATTAAAGGGTGAGCCAGTTCTTTCAGGCTGCCATGAGTTCTCATTTTGGTTAGGTCATTTTCTTCAGACTTATACTAGTACTTTGGACATTCGCTTGTTTAGTTTTGGGGTTTTACCCCTTGTTCTTAGACTTGTCTTTAGTAGAGTTTTGGTACATTGACTTTCAGGTTCTAGGTGTTGTTTTCCGCAATGTTTTTCTAATTGTTTCGTCAAACTTTCGGAGTTTATGGGGACTCCATTTTCCTTTAGACATTTAAACCTTCTTCCGTATTTTTAAATGCTTAGATTTTTGTTAAGTTGCTTGGTTGGGTTATTGAAATGGTTCTCGCACCGGAGGATTAGTGTGGGTGCCAATAACGACGGTCTGGGTCGTGACAATCTACCAAATAGTAGTATGAATAGATGTTAATTGTGCCTGATCCAACAAGTCACAACCTTTCGAAAAAGTCAATGCTTATCGAAAAGTCACAACCCTTTGAAAAAGGCACAACTCATCAGAAAAGACACAACCCTTTAGAAAAGTCACAACCCTTCGAAAAAATTACAACCCTTCAAAAAAATCACAACTCATTGAAATTGTCACAACCCTTTGGAAAAGTCACAACTCATTGAATAAGACACAATCCTTTAATTTGAAAAAGTATTTCAACATTCAAGTTTTGAGTGCATGCTTTTAAGGTAGTATCTAAGTATATATATATATATATATATATACATTGAGTGGATGAATCTAGATGATATTGTGCTATTTATTACAACTAGGGGCGTTCACGAGTTGATTTGGGTCGGTTATTGGTCAAAATCAAAATCAAACCAACTTAATCGGTTTTAAAATTATCAAAACCAAACCATACCAAATATAATTTATATTTATAGATTTGGTTGCTATTGGTTTTGGTTCGGTTAGATTCGGTTATTCAGTTATTAACCATACAGATTTTTTTTTTTAAAATCAATTTATTCAAAACTTGAAAAAATGACAACAATCCATTCAAAATAAAAAATAGTTAGAATAACTGACATTATTGAACTTTCGATCACTGAATTTACTAAGAATGAAGATTCAAAATTCACTATTTTTTCTTGAAGGAAGAGACACTGACATTTCTAGTCCCACAAAGAATTGTTATAGACACTGATATACATGAAACCAATAACATAAATGTTCTTACCTTGGGCATTTATTTTATTAAGTAAATTATAAATAAATCTTGATAAAACATACTTATGATCTTTAAAAAAAATTATAAAAAATATATTTTATTTGTATAATAATAAAATATAAGTATATAAATTTTCAGTTCGGTTCGGATATTTCTTCAACTTTTTCAAATAAAACCATAATCAAATAAAATACTATCAGTTTTTTAAGAATTTAAAACCAAACACAAATAAAATTAGTTAATATTATCAGTTTTTGGGTATGAATCGGTTTTTATCCAAGCTGTGAATACCCCTAATTACAACTATTTAATTATTTTTCGAATTATAAAGAAAAATATTTTTTGGACAGATAACTATACAATAATTGATCTGATAAGAATATTTATATTTAACCGTGGAATTTACTTGAATAGATATTGATGTATTTTTACATAAAATATTATGGGAATAGAGTTTTAGTGGAGAATAAAATGGTCATTCTACGTTAATGGATATTTTAATATTAAACTTTTAACTCTAAGGCTTCTCCTTTTTGGTACTATATGATATGATGTATCAAAGTATTTTAAATAAAACTCTTAACATATTTATAACTTTTCCATCATTTTATCTTTTTTAGTTTGTTGGCATGTGAATGCTTCATAACATTATAATATTAGTTCATTGTCTATTGAATGACTAACAATAATATCTGTAACATAATCTTTAAAGCGACTAAGTATCATAATGAAATAACAATGAAAAAAATATTTGAATGCAATGAGTGCCTCAAAGAATTTATATTTACAAAAAAAAAACTTAGTAGAAATGCTAAGTTAAGAGAATAAAAATATATCTCTATCTAGTTATATTCTGTATTTTCACCTCTATCTATCTATCTTTCATTTGTATTTCATATTTTCATCTCTCCCTATTTGAATACAACAAATACATTCGCCTGATACTTTAAACATATATATATATATATTTAAAGTATCAGGCGAATGTATTTGTTGTATTCAAATGTGCATTTAGGTACTATCCTCTCTCCCCTCTCTATATTATGTATTTTCACCTATTTCTCTATATTTTAAAAATATTTTTTCGATATTATGCGATTATATTAATTGTATTGATATATGCGTTTAGGTTGAATCCTCTCTCTTACCCCTCTCTCTATATATTGTTAATGTGTTAGGCAAGTGCATTTATTTTATTTACATGATTTTAGGTTGTATTCCCTCTCTCTCACACTTCTCTCTATATATATATTTATATTTTTGAGGTGTTAGATGATATTATTTTCTATATTCATACAAAAATTTAGGTTGTATTCTATACTTCCACCTCTCTCTCTCTCTCTTATATATCATTAGTATACATTCACTTTCGTATCATTGTATTCATTTTCTCTTATATCACATGTATCCAAAACTCTTGTATCACATGTATTCCCACCCTCGTACCACATGTATTCATTTATTTTTGTATCACATGTATCCAAATCTTTTGTATCTCTTGTATTCATTTTCTCTTATATTCATTTGATCTTGTATCACAGGTATTTATTCTCTATTGTATCATTTGTATATAGATATACATAGATACACATATGTAAATCCTCAAACTATCAAACTCTCCTTCCGTAGATAAACTGATACATAGATACACACATGTATTTACTCAAAGATACCCACTCATCTAACATAGATACATTGATACACATATACACAATTATTTCCTCAAAGTTATCCATTCAAATTTCTCATAGAAAAAACAAGGAAAAGACATAGTCATCAAATGCAGAAATGTGTATTGAACCAGAGGTAACAGGCTATCACACGGAAGAGAGATATATGGGAACAAAGGTACAAATATCAAAATAAAGGAAAGACATAGAATCAAGTATACATAATAAATTCCTGAGACCTGGTAACTTCTTATTGAAATAGGTGTACAGTACAAAGTAAATACAAATATGCAGAACAGTCTTTGAATATAAACAAAGACTAATCCAACCAAAGAACAGAAGGAGAAGTTCAATTCTGAAATCCTGGGGCTCAACCACTCTCCGAATCCAAAAGCTACTTCGCACGAGCAACACGTCAATGGTGGAAACTCGTACTAGAATCTGCAAGGTGCAGAAGTATAGTATCAGTACAAATAAGTGTTACTCAGTAGGCATAGACCGACTGAGCTTCAAAGATAAAGCAAGCATAAATAATAGGTAAAGAAGTATCATGTATTACAAGTAGCTAAAGAAACGAGACCGCGAAATAAAAGTAAGCAGAGACAAGGAAAAAGGATAAAAGAAGTAGGTAACTGAGACAAAGGAACGTATCTAGAGGTGCTAGCCTAATAACCTAATCGCAACAAGATTCTACTACAGAAGTCAACTAACCAAATATATACTAACTATAACCACTATAAAACATCATAAAAAACCAATAGGCCAATCCAATCCAACTCAGTCTAAAAGTATCAAATTGAGGGAAACAAGGGTGAATCTAACCCTATGATATAAGCCATCTGTCATAATATCCCTAGCAACAAAATAATAATCAAACAATAACCTCGCCAAGCCCCCATAAGCCCGAAAAGTACACAAAAACAAACATAACCCAGGCGCCTCGGACCATATGACCGGTAGGTGCAAACAATAACTAATTATACTTGTGATAAGAGATGCATGTAAATGAGATTTATGCAATAAAAATCAGTAGTGCCATATGTTCCAAGTGCCACATACCAAGTATATACACCTACCTCCTACCTTGTGCCCCCGGCATGCCAAACAAGACCCATGCGGCTCTCTCCTCGTGTTCAGTGGGTCACACAGATGGAGGACTCATAGGTGACTCACGAAGCCCATACATACCATCTTGGTCTAGATCTAGGACTTTCACAATTTATCCTCTTAAATATGCTCCATTATGGTACTGTAGAAATATATCACCAAAATAGTTTAGAAAAGGTCGGTGATTTCCTTGACCGATCAAGTAAAAAGGTGAGCACTTCATCAGTTCCGCTATTGTATCAAAAGTTCATTTATCAATGTTAACCAGTAGTACGACTCGTATTAAAAGAGTTTTTAAGAGTAAAAAGGGTAAACCCATACTTTATCAAAAATGAAGGTAAAATCAGTGCTTCTGTTAGGATCCTACTACAAAACATGTGAAAGAGTTTCAATGCAATGCATGTCATCACTAGCATCCAAACAACCTAATGTACACAACAGGGTATCCCCTTGCTCCTAGGAACTAGAAAACCAACCTAGAATCCAGTTGGTCCTCAACCAAGGCCTCGAGCCCAATAATATTTCAACACACCCAACAATAGCATCATAATAAGGACATTAATATTCAATAAACGAAGGGAATTGTGAAGGATCAAACAATTGAGCAAGCAGCTCAAAGATATCCACCTTTACTCTAAAGTACTACTAAATGCAAAACACAACTAATGCTAACCCATGGCTATAGTAAGCAACTAAGGTTCTACAGCCAAGTCTAAATTAGGGATCAACATCAAGTCTATGGGTCCATTAGGGTAAATTCCCATAATACCAAGTAAACCCACGGTTAACACACTAGTATAGGGTACACCACATAGTAATTACTACACAGAGCAACTATATTAGCTAAAGGATCATAAGGAACTCATTCTAAGGCACTTAGATCGCCACTATTCGAAAGTATCAAACATCAACTCCAAAGAGGATAACAATGATAAACTAAACCATTATTAAGGAATATCAGCCTAAGCTAAGGATTTCATAATGAAATACTAGTCTGAGGCTACTATGGGAATCAAGAAAAGAGGAACAAGGAAGTAATCCTAAGCCCTTAATATACTGTCACGCCCCGAGCCTTCACCTTGGATGTGACCGACACTCATGAACCATTTCTGATCCCAAGAAAATCCTTGGCTTGGCTAACTACTTAGCGGAAGACTCCTTCAAACAATAATAGACTTAAAACAGAATTTGATCTCAAAATAAACTCAACTCGAATGTCTGAAAAATACTCATTTCAATAAATATAACAGTTTGCAAAATCTCTTTAAAGGAAAGAAAGTACTGAGAGACTCCTCAACTCTATCTATCAATGAAGCCTCTAATTTTTAAGATAGGTGTTCGGACAAGACCCACGATGCCTTAAAACAACTAAACTAAGTCCTCTGAAATGCAAGGAGGCTTACCAAAACTGTCTGGAATGTAGAGTGATCTCAACATAGCGCATATTGATGATCCTGAACACCTGTGTCTGCATTATAAAAAGTTGCAGGTCAAATGACGTAAGTAAATTCAATGTATGAGTATGTAATATAGTCGAAGTAAAATAATTAAAAGAAAGGACTGCAGTAGGTAATGATATATTCATGATGAATGTAAAGAAATAAAGGAACTAAATCATTTTAAGCTTTACAAATACTTACTCATATCTAAAACTCAACATAATAAGTGATATAGTAAAAATACTATTTAACTTTATTTTGAAGATTCTCTAATCGACAACCATCACTATGAGCAACGTGATGATACAGTGTCTCGCCCACGATGCCAGAACTATCTTATACCGTTCTGGGGTATAGAACCTCTCCACTAAGATGATGCACTAAGCAATAAAGATTCATCTAAAATGTATATTCCTTTACCAATGTTGGCATACATGATTTATGAGGATTTTAAGTTATCTGAACTCATTTCCATATTAGGGCATAATACTACTCCCAATAATATATTCAAACTCAGATGTATAAAACATACTCTTTCTCTTTTTTGAGGTAGTTATTCAAATTAACCTCTTAAAAGAGGTAACAACACCGAAATATCTCTAAACTCATATACTCTTTTTAGAAATCAAAGTTTCTCTTTTCTCAATGTAAAAATGATACATTTTGGAATACTTAGTTCCCTTATACTCTTTGTCAATCATGTATAAAACTCTTCACAAAACTCATCTTTGCTTTCTCAGTAAATTAGTTTAAGACCATTGTTTGGTTAAAAAGGATTCGCAATAACAACTCAATAAATGCTCAATTATAACTCTACAATAGGGCTCATGTTGAAAAATAGACATGAACAATCAACTCAAAAATCTCAATGCAAGATATAGCAACTTAATAATCAGGAAATAGAAGTTAGAAATCATCAAAGATACTCATCTCAAGATTATCAAAACTAAGGATGTGACCCTAGATTATTCTTTACTAGTAGAAAGTAGATATAGGTTGAGGACAAACTCATTCCATCACTATGATAGCCTTACATACCTGGGAAAAACAACGTTTTTGGAAAAATCGACAAAATTTGAAGAACGCTAGAAAACCCTACCTTTTCTCTTCTTGAATCCTTGATCTAAGTCTCTGAAGTGTTAAAGAACGTAAAAGAATATTTTAACACTGCTTATATTCTTAATTATGTGAAAAAGGTTCATGGTTTAGGTTTAGAAGGGGTGGAAAAAAACTAAACTACCCTTCTTAAATCTGAAGAAAACCCTCTACTGGTCAATCTATGGTTCCTGGTTTGTTCTACAGATGGTAGATCTCATCCGTGAAATTTATATTGAATTTTAAGGCTCAACATTTCATTCAACGGGTCCAATATATGACCCGTAAAAGTTTCTATGAATTGTAGATCCAATCTATTTTATACAATATTTTTGCTCAAAAGTCCATTCTATGGGCCCAAACTACGTCCCGTAGAAGTTCCTACGGCCCGTAGAATTGATCCATAGGAATTGGACCCCAAAATTCAGAGTCTCTGAAGTTTTTGACGACTTGACAGTACAGGTCATAGTTTAACTATGACCCGTAGAATGTATCTGTAGTGCACAGACTAAAAAGGCTCTGATATGACAGTCTCCGGTAAAATGGTCTTAATTTTTTACTCCGAACATGAAATGAGGCAAACTTTGTGTATGGTCGTTTGAAGTTGACCTAAATAGAGTCTTATGTTAAAATTAAATCAGTAAGGAATCTTTCAACTTAGCTTTGTTCTAGGGGATTCTTGTCACCTTAATTCACATTCAACTCCATTCTCACACTAAAAAATTGACTTTAACACCTAAGGACAATTTAAGAATCACCCGATACAACCTTAAACGCAAACGAAGAATAGTTCAGGCCTTAGCTTGGTATTTTTCGGGTGTTATTATATCTCCCCTTGGAATCTTTCATCCTCGAATTATGGCTGAGCTGAGCATGGAAAGGGTGTGGAAATTTTTAACAACCGAATTAAATGAAAAATACACATAAAACCTATGAACTTGAAGCATTGAAAGATGGACTGAATTGAATAAGTACTTTCTGAAGAGTTAATACCTTGGACTAGAACTAAATCGGAGGAAAAGAGATAAGGGTATCTCTTCTTCATATCTTCCTCGACCTCCCATGTAGCCTCCTAAACACATTGATTTCTCCACAAGTCTTTGACTGAAGCAACTTTTTTGGTTTTCAACTTGCAAACCTAACGATGAAGTAACTGAATGAGAATCTCCTCATAAGATAGGTTGTCCCTGATACCAATATTCTCGGTAAGCACAATAAGTGAAGGATCACCTAACACTTCTTTAGCATAAAGATGTGAAATACTGGATGGTCTGCTGCTAACTCTGGTTGTAGCTCCAACACATAAGCTACATTACCAATCTTATTTGATATATTATAAGGACCAATATATTGAGGATAGAACTTTCCTTTATTACCAAACCTCATAACACCTTTCATGGAGGAAACATTCAAATAGACCCAATCATTAACCTCGATCTCCAAATATCTTCTCCTAACATCTGTATAGAATTTTTGACGGTTCTGTGCTGTTTTAAACCTCTATTTGATTATTTTAACCTTATTTATTGATTGATGAACTAAGTCTTGTCCTATCAACTCAGCTTCACCAACCTAAAACCATCCAATATGAGATCTACACCTACCCCCATAAAGGGCTTCAGAAGGAGCCATCTGAATACTTGAGTGATAACTGTTAACGTATGAAAACTCTATAAGAGGCAAGTGTTAATCCCAATTCCCTTTGAAATCCAACATACATTCTCTCAGCATATCCTCTGAGGTCAAAATAGTGCACTCTGCTTGACCATCTGTCTAAGGATCAAAAACAGTACTAAGGTTTACCTTCGAACCAAAACCTTTCTGAATGAGATCCAAAACTGAGCAGTGAATTGTGCACCCCTATCTGAAATGATCAACAACAGGACTCCATGAAGTTGGACTATCTCATAAATGTATAAACTCGCATAATCTTCTACTGAATTGGCAGTCGTTACAGATAAGAAATGGGTTGATTTAGTCATTCAATCTACAATCACCCCAATCGAATCATGCTTTATGTGATATCGCGGAAAGCCAGTAATGAAGTCCATATTAATCGACTCCCACTTCCATTCCAAAAGAAATATGTTCTTAACCATACCACATTGCCTTTGGTGTTCTACCTTGACTTGTTTGCAATTTGGGCATCTAGCAACAAAATCTGCAATACACTTGTTCATACTATTCCACTAATAAATTTCTCTCAATTCATGGCACATATTTGTGGAAACCAAATGAATCGAATATATGTAACTATAAGCTTCTTCCATGATCCTCTCTTAGAGCTCATCCACCTTTGGAACAGACAATCTACCTTGATATCTCAACACACTATCTCCCCCTTGTTAAAAATCCATAACCTTCTTCTTATGAACATTTGACTTTAGTTCAAGTAAGATGGGGTCTTTGTTCTCCTTTACTTCTGACACTAATGATGATTCAGCCCCATTCATCATAACAACTCCACCTTCATAGCAATTTAATAAACAGGATCACAAACGTGCAAGTCTTTGAACTTCTTTAGCCAATTCTTTCTTACCTTCCTCGATATGAGCAGTACTCCCAACGGAAAACCTGCTCAAAGCATCACCAACATCATTAGCCTTACTTGGGTGGTAGAGAAAACTCATGTCACAATCCTTGAGCAACTCTAACCACCTCATTTGCCTAAGTTTAAGCTCCTTCTGACTGAAAACATGTTGGAGACTCTTGTGGTCAATGATCACATCAATATGAACTCCATAGAGGTAGTGGCGACATATCTTGAGAGAAAAAACTACTGCTGCCAACTCGATATCATGAGTAGGGTAGTTATTCTCGTGAATCTTAAGATGCATGGAGGCATAAGCTATAACCTTACCTTTCTGCATCAACACACAACCAAGCCCCACTTTGGATGTATCGCAATAGATGACAAAATCCTATGTACGCTCTGGTATGGTCAACACAGGAGTCGTTGTTAACCGAGTTTTCAATTCTTGAAAGCCTTGCTTAGAAGCTTCAGACTATTCAAACTTAGTTGTTTTCTGAGTCAACTTATTCAATGGAGACGAAATAGATGGAAACCCCTCGATGAACCTTCTGTAGTAACCAGCAAACACCAAGAAACTCTTTATATCAGTTAGGGAGGTGGGTCTTGGAAAATTCTTCACTGCCTCAATATTTTTAGTGTCGACTCGAATTCCTTAGCCTAACATAATGTGGCCTAAGAACGCCACAGATTCAAGCCAGAAGTCACATTTATAAAACTTGGCATATAAATCTCGATCTTTGAGAGTTTGGAGAACTATTCTGAAATGGGTGGCGTCATCCTCCTCATTCTTCGAGTATATCAGGATGTCGTCGATGAATATGATAACCAACATATCCAGATAGGACTTAAATACTTTGTTCATAAGATCCATTAATGATGTAGAAGCGTTAGTCAAACCAAAGGACATAACAAGGAATTCATAATGACAATAACGGGTCCTGAATGTTGTCTTCGGGGTGTCATTTTCTCTCATTTTCAATTGATGATAACCAGTTCTGAGGTCTATCTTAGAGAAGCAAGTGTCACTTTGAAAGTTTTCTAAAAGGTCATCAATTCTCGGAAAGGAATACTTATTTTTTATGGTGACCTTGTTCAACTAGCAGTAATCAATATACATCCTAAAAGAGCTATCTTTTTTTCTCATGAATAAGACCGGAATTCCCAAAGGTGAGACACTTGGTCGGATGAAACCCTTATCAAGAAGATCTCTCAACTACTATTTTAACTCTTTTAACTCAACTGGAGCAATTCTATAAGGTGGAATAGAAATGGGTTAACTATCAGGAAGAATATCTATTCCGAAGTCTATTTCTCTCTCAGGAGGGACTCCGGGAATATCATCCAGAAAGACCTCTGGAAACTGACTTACAACTGTAACTGACTGTATATGTGGTGTCTCAACATTTGAGTCATTAAATCGGACTAAGTGAAAGACGCACGCCTAAGAAACTAACTTTCTGGCTTGAAGGAATGAAATAAAATGACCCTTAGGCACTGCTTAACTACTCCTCCCCTCTAAAACTAGCTCATTAGGAAACCTAAACTTGACTAGTTGAGTTCTAAAAATGACTGCTTAACAACAAGCATGAAGCTAGTCCATACCTAGAATGACATCAAAATCCACTATGTCTAGATTAACTAAGTCAGTAATGGTGTCTTTGTGATAGACATATATGGTACAATCATGATAGACTTTTTCTGCTAGAATAGACTCACCAACAGGTGTGGAAACACTAAAGGGTTCAAGAGGTTGTTCGGGGTAAATGCCGAACCTCATGGCTACATAAGGAGTCACAATAGACAAACTCACACCTGGATCATGTAAGGCATAACCATCAATAGAAAAGACTTGAAGCATACCAGTGACAATATCTGGCGAGTTCTCCTGATCGTGGCGACTAGCCATAGTATATGGATGGTTTCTCCTTCGCCTGTCCCTAAAGTAGCTCCTCTCGGAGTAGCTCTGTCTGTTGGAAACTGCTAAAGAATATAGGGCTCTGTTTTCCTAATTACTCTTCCTGTTCTTAGGGTACTCTCTCATAAAATGACATGTTTGACCATACTTGAAGTAGTCATCACGACACGCTTCTGGGTGGTTCCTACCACACATCGCACAGGTGGGGGTCCAAGTAGCCCCTTGTGCCACACTACCCTGAGATTGAGTAGGTTGAGCTCTGAAATTCTGATTTTGGTTGTCATTCTAATTCCTTGGTGAAGGTGCACTAGATGATGATGGATCAGGTCGAAATTATATTTGTTGAAACGACGACCGATTCCCATTTCCGGTCTTTAGCTTGCCAGTTTCATGACTTGATTTCTTGTTCCTCTTGTTGTAAAACTCTTCTCTGTAGTTTAACTTATATTCCTCAACCTACTGTTCATGAATCATGAGCATGACTTTGTCCATGTCCCATGTAAATATAGCCACCTTACCTTTCTTACTCGATAAGCGGGATATCCCAGACATGAATAAAGTCATTCTGCTTCTCATATCCGCCTCAATCTTCAGAGTATAGTGGGACCGCTGAGTAAACTTATGGTTGTACTCTTGCACACTCATAGCTTTCTGTTTCATAATCATGAACTCTCTCACCTTAGCTTCTCTTAGATCTTAGGAAAAGAAATGGCCTAACAAAGCATTCTCAAACACATCCCAACTCAAAAGTGGTGCCCCCTATGCCTTGTTCTTCTTACACAGACCATACCATATCCTAGGATCACCTTTGAGCTGATAAGAAGCCAACTCCATACACTCTGCATCAGCAACATGCATGACATCAAACACTTTCTCAAGTTCTTCAACAAAGTTCTCCGGATCATCTGTGACCTTCGACCCTATGAACTCTAGGGGAATTAATTTTCAAAAACTCACGGATTCTAGATGTATCAGCCAAATCCTGACAACCAAATCTTGGTTGACCATCCATATTTGCCACAACCTGAGTCAACATATGAATAACATTCCTGAACTCAGCATTGGTGACATCTACCTGAGGGGGTTGCACTTCAGTTGCATTTCAAGCTTCTTGACCTTGAGGATTATCATTCCTTCTAGAAGGATTTCAAACAGCTCTTCGTCGAGGCATGATATGAAAAGACACGCATAAGCACGAGTTATAAGAAACTTTGATAGAGTTGAACTGTATCGCACAAACATGAGTAAGAAGAAAGTGAAAGTTCCTAAATGTCGTAGCTTCCTCATTATAAATGTGGCATGATTCACCTTGATAAGAAGGGGACTAATAGACATGCCTTCATAGACACCCTAGGACTCTTGAACTATGTGCTCTGATACAAAGTTTTTCATGCCCAGAGCCTACACCTTGACATGGCTGACACTCAAGACAATTTCTAATCCCCAAGCAAACCCTTGGCCTCAGTGACTACTTAGTGGAAGACTCACTCAAACAATAATAGGCTTAAAATAGAATTATATCTCAAAATAAAACTCAACTAAATTTTTGAAAGTACTCATTTCAATAAATATATCAGTTTGAAAAATCCTTTAAAAGGAAAGCAAGTACTGAGAGACTCTTCAACTCTATCTATCTATGAAGCCTCTAATGCTTAAGATAGGTGTCGGGAAAAGACCCACGACGCCTCAGGATATGGCCACTTGAAGGGCATATACTAGAAGGAATGCGGGAGAGAATGGTGAATGAGAAGCTCCTCAAGTTCCGTTTGACCCTTTC
This sequence comes from Solanum etuberosum, assembly GCA_029582245.1. Classification (NCBI taxonomy): domain Eukaryota; kingdom Viridiplantae; phylum Streptophyta; class Magnoliopsida; order Solanales; family Solanaceae; genus Solanum; species Solanum etuberosum. The sequence continues at coordinate 177,344 of JAJONR010000210.1, read as the reverse complement.
GCCAATCAAGTGACTAATGCGATGTTTAGGGCTATTTTTCAAGTGTTGGCTCAAGCCATGACGGCTCAAGCCAATAGGGAGGTTGTGGCTCCTGTGAACCCAAATATGGGTACGGCGGCATCTAAAGTGAGGGATTTCACTAGAATGAATCCTCAAGAGTTTCATGGTTCTAAAGTTGAGGAAGACCCCCAAGAGTTTATTGATGAGGTGTACAAGGTGTTGATTATTATGGGAGTGACGATGGTGGGAAAGGCGGAATTGGCCACTTATCAACTTAAGGTTGTTGCTCAAATATGTTTCAACCAATGGAAAGAAGAGATGGCGGAAGATGAGGGTCCTCTTGATTTGGAAAAGTTCAAAGTTGCTTTCCTTGATAGGTTATTTCCCTTTGAGATGAGGGAGGCAAAGGTGCTAGAATTCATCAACCTTCGTCAAGGAAATATGAGTGTGAAGGAGTATTCTTTGAAGTTCACACAATTATCTCGATGTGCTCCTATTATGGTTGCCGATCCTAAGGCAAGAATGAGTATGTTTGTTTCGGATGTGTCCAAATTGGTGGTTAAGAAATATCGTACCTCCATGCTTATCAATGACATGGACATTTCTCATCTTATGGTTCATTCTTAATAAATCAAAGAGGAGAAACATATGGAAAGGTCTAGGGAGACAAAGAGGGCCAAAATTGGTAATGGTAACTTCTCACATTCAAGGTCCAATGGACATAGTTGTTCTAAGTTTCGAAAAAGATTTTCCAACCAAGTTTTCTCCAATTCTCCATCTAAGTTCAACAAAGATAGGGTGTCTAAACCTAAGCCTCAAGGAGGAAATGGTGGTAGATCTTCATTGTCTATGTCTACTTGTGCTAGGTGTGGAAAGAAGCACGAGGGTAAGTTCTTAGACGGAATGGATGGTTGCTTCAATTGTGGTAAAAGTGGTCATAAAATAAGGGATTGTTCAATGTTTATGGCTAAGGGAAGAGAACTTAAGAAAGCTCCCCATAGTGGTTCGGGTTCAAGTGCTCCAAAGCAAAACTGATTCTATGCACTTTGAACTCGTCATGATCAAAAGGGTTCTCCCGATGTGGTTACCAGTATGATGAAGGTCTTCCAACTTGATGTTTATGCTTTACTTAACCCCGGTTCTACCTTGTATTTTGTGACGCCATATGTGGCTATGAGATTTGATGTTCTTCTAGATGTGTTGTTAGACCATTTTTCTGTCTCTACTCTCGTTGGTAATTCTATAGTTACTAAGAGGGTTTATAGAAAGTGTCCCATCTCCTTGTCCAATAGTGTCACTCATGTTGACCTCGTAGATCTTGATATACTAGATTTTGATGTTATCCTTGGTATGGATTGGCTGCATTCAAGTTATGCTTCTGTTGATTGTAGAACCATGTAGTTAAGTTTCAGTTTCCAAATGAACCCATCCTAGAGTTGAAAGTGGGAAATTCTATGTCTAAAAGTTAGTTTATCTCATGTATTAAAGCTAGAAAGATGATTTCTAAGAGTTGTATTTACCATCTAGTTAGGGTGAGGGATATAGATTCTGAAACCCCTACACTTGAGCCGGTCCCCGTTGTAAATGAGTTTCTGAAGTGTTTCCAGATGATCTACCCGATGTTCCTTCCAAAAGAGAAATAGACTTCGGTATTGACCTTCTCCCAGATGCGTAACCTATCTCTATTGCTCCTTACCGAATGACTCCAGCAGAACTTAAGAAATTAAAGAAGCAACTGAAAGATTTGTTGGATAAGGGTTTCATCTGAGCGAGTATCTCTCCATGGGGTGCTCTAGTTTTTTTGTTCAAAAGAAAGATGGTTCGTTCAGTATGTGTATTGACTATCGACAATTGAACAAGATTAGTGTTAAGAACAAATATCCTCTTCGAAGGATAGATGACTTGGTTGATCAACTTCAAGGAGCAACTTACTTCTCTACAATCGACCTATGATCGGCTTATAACCAACTGAGGGTGAAGTAAGATGACATTCAAAAGACTGCTTTTCGAACCCTATATGGTCATTATAAGTTTTTGCTAATGTCGTTTGGTTTGACTAATGCTTCGGCGACATTTATGTATTTTATGAAGAGGGTGTTTAGACAATACCTTGATATGTTTGTGACTGTGTTCATTGATGATATATTGATCTATTCGAGAAGTGAAGATGAGCATACCGATCATTTGAGGATTGTGTTGCAAGTCCTCAAGGAACAACAAATCTTTGCAAAGTTTAGTTAATGTGAGTTTTTGTAAAGATACGTAGCTTTTCTTGGTCATATTGTTTCTGGTAAGGGTATTGAGGTAAATCCCAAGAAGACAAATGCCGTTAAGAGTTGGCCTAGACCTTTATCCCTTTCAGATATTAGAAGTTTCTTGGGATTAATCGGTTACAATAAAAGGTTTGTTGAAGGGTTTTCTTCGATTGCCTCCCCATTGACGGCATTGACCCAAAAGAAGGTTAAGTTCATATTGGTCCGAAGCATGTGAAAAGAGTTTCCAAGAATTGAAAGATGGACTTACTTTCGCTCCAATGTTGAATTTACCGTAAGGGACTTATGGATTTGTTGTTTATTGTGATGCCTCAAGAATTGGGTTAGGATGCGTACTTATGCAAAATGAGAAATTTATTACCTATGTTTCAAGGCAACTTAAGATTCATGAGAAGAATTATCCTACTCATGACCTTGAACTAGCGGCGGTTGTGCTTGCTCTTAAGATTTGGAGGCATTACTTATATGGTGTTCATGTAGATGTATTTACCGACCACAAGAGTTTGCAATATGTGTTTAACCTGAAAGATCTAAATATTTGTCAAAGAAGGTAGCTTGAGTTACTAAATGATTATGACATGAGTGTTCTCTATCACCCTTGTAAAGCAAATATGGTGGTGGATGCTCTTAGTTGGTTATCGATGAGTAGTGATGCTCACTTTGAAGATGGTAAAAAGGAATAGGTTCGAGATGTTCATAAATTTGTCTGATGGGGTGTTCGGATAGTCGACTCTACCAAGGGTGGTGTTATAGTTACAATGGTTCAAAATAATATTTTGTGGAAGATGTGAAACCCAAGCAAGGTCTTCATCCGACTTTGGTTGAATTTAAGGAAGCGGTGCTTAAAAAGTCCGTAGAGGCTTTCTCCCAAGGAAGAGATGGTATACTTAGATATCAAGGTCGGTTGTGCGTTCCTAATGTTGATGACTTGAGAGAGAAAATTTTGTTAGAAGCCAATAGTTCTCGGTAGTTCATTCACCCGAGAGCGACCAATATGTACCATGATTTGCGGGAGGTCTATTGGTGGAATGGGATGAAGAAGGATATTGCGGAATTTGTGGCTAAATTTCCTAATTTTCAACAAGTGAAAGTTGAGCATCAAAATCCGGAAGGTTTATCCCAAGATATTAGCATTACTACTTGGAAGTGGGAAGATTTGAATATGGACTTCATTGTTGGTTTACCAAGCACCCGGCGACAACATGACTCGATTTGGGTTATAGTAGATCGGATGACGATATCGGCTCATTTCATTCTCGTCAAGGTTTATTATTTGATGGAGGACTATTGCATGGAGTGCCCTTATCCGTTAGGTTGCATGGAGTACCCTTATCCATTATCTCCGACTGTGGTGCCCAATTCACTTCTCAGATTTGGAAATCTTTCAAAAAGGGTTTTGGTACTCGTGTTAAGATTAGTATGGTCTTTCATCCTCAAACTAATGGGAAACAGGAGTGTAGCATCCAAACTTTGGAATATATGTTGAGAGCATGTGTAATTGACTTCAAGGGTAATTGGGATGATCACTTGTCTTTGATTGACTTCTCGTACAACAATATCTATCACTCAAGTATTGGCATGGCTCCATTTGAGGCTTTGTATGATAGGAGGTGTAGATCTCCTATAGGTTTGTTTGAAGTGGGTGAAGTTTCCTTGATAGGTCTAGAGTTGGTACATGAGGCTATGGACAAAGTTTGACTTATTAGAGAAAGGTTGAAAATGGCTCAAAGTCGGCAAAAGTCCTATGCCGATGTTAGAAGAAAAGATCTTGAGTTTTATGTGAATGATTGGGTCTACTTGAAAATTTCGCCCATGAAGGGTGTAATAAGGTTTGGTACGAAAAAGAAACTTAGTCCCCGTTATGTTGGCCCATATCAGATTTTTAGGCGAATTGGTAAGGTTGCTTATAAGCTTGATTTGCCTAATGAGTTGACATCGGTACATCTAGTATTCCATGTCTCCTTGTTGAAGAAATGTGTTGGAGATCCGACATCTATAGTTACCTTAGAAGGTTTGGGAATTAACGAGAATCTTTCTTATGAGAAAGTCCCTGTTGAGATTTTAGACCGGCAATTCAAGAAGTTGAGAAAAAAAGAAGTTGCTTCCGTAAAAGTTCTATGGAGGAATCAGTTAGTTGAGGGTGCTACTTTGGAGGCTGAGGCCAATTTGATGTCCCGTTACCCTCATCTCTTTCCTTCTACCCCTAATTTAGCTTGAGGTACTTAGTCCCTCATGGTTTACTCTTTGGGTGTCATGAGTTGTAAATATTCTCATGATTTCCTTACTTATGCATGTTCATGAAAAAGCTTAAATTTTGAGAAAATAAGCTAACTTGATTGATTTCTACTTGTTTATGTGCATTTAAGTATGAGTTGCATATAGACTTCACGATATGATTTTTTGAACATGCTTTAACTTGAAGTTGATGTTTCCCCCTCGGATGTGTGAATTTACGTAATTACATTCATGTTGGGCTGTTAGATTAAGTTCCTACCTTCTTTATGATGTCTAGAATCTAATTCGAGGACTAACGTTCCCAAAGAGGAGATATTGTAACACCTCGGATTCGAGAAAGCCTAGAAATTGAGTCTAGTAGGGAAACTCACAAGCCAGAACTGAACCATGGAACCCTCCACGGAGCCCTTGACAGGCCGTAAAGGGGACCACAGTCCGATTAGGGGTTCATGGTAAGTCTTCTAAGAACTGCCTCGCAGGAGTCCCTCCTGTGAGGGCCTTGACGGCCCGTGGAGAGGTTGACAACTCATTAAGGAGCTCGTGGGCTGTTAACTAGTGACTGTCATGGCCAGTGTCCCTCCGATGGAGGCCTTGACGGCCCATGGTCAGGATGACGGGCCGTGGTGGTCATCGTAAAGGTTACCCATCAACAAGGTGTCTTTCCCTATCCACTTTTCAAGGACCATGACTTCCATAATGGCTCGTGGGGGCCTTCACGGGCCGTGGAGGCCACCGTGAAGTGGGTCGTGTCAGTTTTAAGTCAGGGTATTTTGGTTCTTTTCCTAATTATCCTAGCCTGATTCTATGTTGTTTTTCCCTCTAAAAGAAGCCTGTATAAACGTTTTTAACTCCCAAAACCACTCAATTAAAATTATTCTCTCAAATCTTGAAAAGAAGAAAAAGTCTTCCTCCCCCAAATATTTCTCTCTCTAGACGTTGAAGAAGAAAGTTAAGGTTTCAAGATCATGCCTCTTAATCCTCCATTTCTTTCAAGATTTTGGCATCAAGGTATGAGAGTCTTCATCCATGGAGCCCTTTCCTCCATGGAGTTTCTAAATTCTCTAATTTACAAAGTTAGAAAGCTCCAATTGAGTTAGGGTGTTCTTCCATGTCATCGGTTCCTTTTAATATTGATTTATTTGATTGTTTTATGAACTATTATGCAAGAATTCAGTTATATTCCATGATTTTAAGATGAATCTCCATGAACCCATTCATACCCATGCTTTTCAAGCTATGATGATATAATGTGGTTTTTGAACTATCAAAGATGAATTTATGAAATTGATGTAAATGCTTCAAGGATGCTTTGAGAGTGAAATATATAAATGTTGTTGTTGTAGTGTTGTGAAGGCATTTATAATAAACGCATGAAAGCATGATTGTGAAAGGACTTTCTCACATTAAGGAATCTTAGGTTTGAAAGGTTTTCTCAACTAAACTTTGAATCAAGATTTAAGGAGCTATTCTAATGAAACCTAGCTTGGATTGGTTTCTTAATTGTACCTTCCATGGATTAGATATGACTTAGCTTGGATTGGCAATATGACGTGCCGTTCCATGGATTGTAAAGAAAAGTATGTAATAATTACTATTCCGTGGGATTTACTCTTAGCACCGAGAGGATATTGAGATGGAAGCTATCCCGTTAGTAGAGGTCGGGTTTCTAGTTGCAATATCCATAGGATATTGTCTTACTTAGACATTAGCTAGTGGATCCAAGTAAGCTAGAAGTTTATGATCTTACCTTGGCGAGTAGGACACACCTTTTCGGTGTGGGAGAAACCGGATTCCATGTTTATAGATCACATGGTCTCTATGTCGGTTAAAGGTAAATTTCCCACAATAATGAACTAAGGTTCCTTTTAGAAGTATCTCACGAATGTTTTAAAAATGTTAGCTTGCGTTGACCATGTTTTTATGACTTATGTTTTCTAACTCTTTTAATTCATGTTTTAGCTTGGTCATTGCATATCATGAAAACGTCCCTTTTTAGCATGATTTAATACGTTTTATGCATTGTTATCATACTTGGTACATTTTTGTACTAACACATACTCTTGCCTACGTTTCCCCAAATTTAGGGTCCAACACTACAGATTCTCATTTCAGCGGCTATGGATCTCATAGTAGAAGTCTGAAGACTGGTGAGTCCTCATGTTCCGAGGATCGAGCCTTTATTTTGTTATGTCATTTCATTTCAGTTTTGAACTTGATGTACGGGTTACGTCCTGATTTCTCTTATGCACTAGATGGCTTTGAGACATTGTTAGTTTTCCGCTTCATTTTATAAAACTCTATGCTTTGAAATGATCTTTTAAATCTCTTGATTTCTATGATCTTGGATGATTTATGCCAAGTGGCTTGTATGGGGTCACTCGGGGTCCTATACGCCATGTTACACCTAGGGTCGACCTTGGGTCGTGACAAGTTCATAAGCAACCTTACCAACACGCCTCAAAATCTGATAGGGGCCCACATAACGGGGACTAAGCTCTACTTTCTTCCCAAACCTCATTACACCCTTCATGGGTGAAATTTTCAAGTAGACCCAATCATTCATATCAAACTCAAGATCTCTTCTCCTAACATCGACATAAGACTTTTTCTGACTTTAAGTCGTTCTCAACCTTTATCTAATAAGGTGAACTTTCTCCATGGCATCATGAACTAACTCGAGACGTATCAAAGCAACTTCACCAACTTCAAAACAGCCTATGGGAGATCTACACCTCCTACCATATAGAGCCTCAAATGGAGTCATACCAATACTATAGTGATAACTATTATTATATGCAAATTCAATCAAAGGAAAGTGATCATCCCAATTACCCTGGAAGTTAATTACACATGCTCTCATCATATCTTCCAAAGTTTGGATTGTAAACTCTGCTTGCCCATCGGTTTGCGGATGAAAGGCCGTACTAAGCTTAACACGAATAACAAGACCCTTTTAGAAAGATTTCCAAAATTGAGAAGTGAATTGGGGACCACGATTGGAGATAACAAGGGCACTCCATACAACCTAACAATTTCTCTCAAATACAACTTAGCATAGTCCTCCGCCGAATAAGAAACTTTGACGAGAATGAAATGAGCCGATTTCATCATTCGATCCACTATAACCCAAATCGAATCATGTTGTCGTTGGGTGCGAGGTAAAACTACAATAAAGTCCAATTTCCAATTTTCCCACTTCCAAGTAGGAATACTAACATCTTGGGACAAACCTCTCAGTTTCTGATGCTCAATGTTCACGTGTTGACAATAAGGACACTTATCCACAAATTACGCAATATCCTTCTTCATTTCATTCCACCAATAGACCTCCCGCAAGTCACGGTACATCTTAGTGGCTCCCAGGTGAATGGAATATCAAGAACTATGGGCTTCTAATAGAATCTGATCTCTCAAGTCATCTATATTAGGAGCACACAAACGACCTTGATAGCGAAGCACACCATCTGCCCCTTGGGAGAAAGCCTCTACGGACGTTTTAAGAACCACTTCTTTCAACTCAACCAAAGTCGGATCAAGACCTTCCATGGCTTTCACATCTGCCACAAAAGATGATTCTGAACCATTTTGAACCACAACACCACTTTTGGTGGAGTCAATCAATTGAAACACCCATTCAGGCCAATCTATGAACATCTCAAACCAACTTCTTCTTACTATCCTTTATATGAGCAACACTACCCATTAAAAATTGACTAAGAGCATCCGCCACCACATTTGCTTTACCGGGGTGATAGAGAACACTCATATCATGATCCTTTAATAACTCAAGCCACCTTCTTTGGTGAAGATTTAGATCCTTTTAATTAAACACATATTGCAAACTCTTGTGATCGGTAAATACATCGACATGAACACCATACAAGTAATGCCTCAAAATTTTCAAAGCAAACACAATTGCCGCTATTTCTAAATCATGGGTAGGATAGTTCTTTTTATGCACCTTAAGTTGCCTTGAGGCATAGGCAATGACTTTCCTATTTTGCATAAGGACACATCCTAACCCAATTCTTAAAGCATCATGATAAATGAAAAATGCATCAGTTCCTTCCGAGAAAGTCAACACCGGAGCGGAAATAAGTTTATCTATCAATTCTTGAAAACACTTTTCACAAGCTTCGGACCATAAGAATTTGGATTTCTTTTTGGTCTATGCCTTCAATAGAGAGGCAATCGACGAGAACCCTTCCACAAACTTTCTATAGTAACCGGCTAAACCCAAGAAACTTCTAATATCTGAAGGGGATAGAGGTCTAGGCCAAATCTTTACCGCATTTGTCTTCTTAGGATCTACCTCAATACCCTTTCTGGAAACAATGTGACCAAGAAAAGCCACAACTTCAACAAAAACTCACATTTACTAAGCTTTGCAAAGAGTTGTTGGCCCTTGAGTACTTGCAAAACAATCCTCAAATAGTTGGTATGCTCGTTTTAACTCCTTGAATAGATCAATATATCATCAATGAACACAATCACAAACATGTCAAGGTATTTTCTAAACACCCTATTCATCCAGTCGATAAAAGAGGTCGGAGCATTAGTCAAGCCAAAGGACATCACTAAAGAATCATAATGACTATACCGAGTTCGAAAAACCATTTATGGAATATCATCTTCTTTCACCCTCAATTGGTGATAACCCGATCGGAGGTCAATCTTAGAGAAGTAAATTTCTTCTGTAGTTGGTTAAAAAAATCACCTATCCTTGGGAGAGGATACTTATTCTTAAAGGTAACCTTATTCAACTGGTGATAGTCAACATACATACGAAGAGAGCCATCTTTTTTATAATAAACAAGACTAGACCACCCCATGGAGAGATACTCGGTCAGATGAAACCCTTATCAAACAAATTTTCAATTGCTCTTTCAATTCCTTAAGTTCTACCAGAGTCATTTGGTAAGGATTAATAGAGATAGGTTGTGTATCTGGGATAAAGTCAATACCAAATTCTATTTCCCTTTCGGAAGGAATATCGGGTAGATCATCAGGGAACACTTTCAAAAATTCATTTACAACGGGGACCAACTCAAGAGTAGGGGTCTCAAAATCTATATCCCTCACCCTAACTAGATGGTAAATGCAACCTTTAGAAATCATCTTTCTAGCTTTAAGACAAGAAACAAACAGACGTTTTGGAAGAGAATTTCCCCCTTTCCACTCTAGGATAGGCTCATTCAGAAACTGAAACTTGACCACTAGAGTTCTACAATAGATAGAAGTATAACAAGAATGCAACCAATCCATACCAAGAATGACATCAAAATCTAGCGTATCTAGCTCTACAAGATCAACATGAATGACTTTATAGGATAAGGAGACGGGACAATTTCTATGGACTCTCTTAGCCCCAATAGATTCATCGATAGGAGAAAAGATAGAAAATTGATCTAACAACACATCGAAAGAATATCAGACCTCATAAACCCATATGGTGTCACAAAAGATAAGTTACCATCGGGATCAATCAAAGAATAAACATCAAGATGAAAGACTATCGGCATACCGGTAACCATATCAGGAGAACCCTTTTGCTCATGACGAGTCTGAAGTGCATATAATATGTTTTGCTTCTGACTCCCACCAGAACCGGATAGAGGATTAGTTTGAACCCGTCGGAGATTATATCTCTCATTCTTTGCAACAGATGGACAACCTCTTATCTTGTGATCCATCTTACCACAACAAAAGCATGCATTAGTACCGGCTAGACATCTACCCTCATGCTTCTTTCCACACTTAGCACAAGTAGGCAAAGAATATTCACCATCATTTCCTCCTTGAGGCTTAGGGTTCGATACCTTATCTTTGTTGAACTTATGAGGAGCATTGAAAGAACCTTGACCGGAGAACCTTTGTCGGAACTTAGAATGACCATGTCCATCGGACCTTGAATGCGAAAAGTCACCATTACCGGAGCTTTCCTTCTTCACCTCCCTAGATATTTCCTTAAGTTTCTCCTTTTCTATTTGTTGAGCATGAACCATAAGACATGAAATATCCATATAATTGATAAGCAAGGCAGTACAACATATCTTAACCACCATTTTATACACACCCAAAATGAACTTACTCATCCTTGCCCTAGAATCGGCAAGCATAGTAGGAGCATACCTAGACAATTGTGTGAACTTCAAAGCATATTCTTTCACACTCATGTTTCCTTGACGAAGGTTGATAAATTCAAATACCTTTTCCTCCCTCATCTCAAGGGAAAAGAACCTATCAAGAAAAGCGACTTTAAAATTTTCCCAATCGAAAGGACCTGCGTCAACTGCCCTCCCTTCCTTCCATTGGTTGAACCAAATTTGAGCAACATCCTTAAGTTGGTAAGCGGCCAATTCTGCCTTTTCCACCGGCATCACTCCCATAATCATCAACACCTTATAAACCTCATCAATGAACTCTTGAGAATCTTTCTCAACCTTAGAGCAATTCCGAAGGATTCATCCTAGTGAAGTCCCCCGCTCTAGATACCGCCGTACCCACATTTGGGTTCACAGGGACCACAACCTCTCTATTGGATTGAGCCATCATGGCTTGAGCCAACACTTGGAAAGCACCTCTAAATTCTGCATTGGTCACTTGCTCAGCCAAAGGATCGATCGAAGCATGAGGAGCTTGAGGAGGAGCCTTTTGTTCAAGATTCTCATTCACATTTCTCCTAACATAAGCTCTTCGAGGTGCCATTTCCTGAAAATCATCGGACACTGATTAGAAGAAAGGAATTATAGATATCCACTCCATCACACAGCTTAGAGAAATGAAAGAAGTGGAGTTTCCTAATCATCTTATAGCTTCCTATTCATAAATGTGGTGTGCTTCACACTTATGAGAAAGACTCTACTCAACGTGTCTTATGAGATATCCTAGGACCTTTCTAAACCTTGTGCTCTGAATACTAAGTTTTTCATGACTCAAGGGTACACCCTATGAGTAACATGGTGTATAGAACCCCGAGAGGCCCTACACAAGGCACTTAACATACGTAAACAAGATACTAGAAATATCACGAGTTTGAAACAACATTTCATATCAAGATTAACCGGTACGTAACCCAGACATCACGTACAATATCTAAAAAGTAAAACTGAGAGCAGTAAAGGTTTGGTCCTCAAAATATGAGGACTCACCGCTACTAAGTACACGCTAAAGGTGACTCCTAGCTATGGGAATGAGAACCTGTAACGTCAAACCCCATATTGGAAAAAATAATGTAGGGAAGATTATGCGTTAGTACAAATATGTACCAAGTATGATAGCAATGCATAGATATATAAATCATGCTCAAAAGGACCTTTTCATGCTAATGCAAAGACCAAGTTGAAACTGTAAGTAAAGATTTACAAATCATCATAATAGTCACGGTCGAATGCAAGTAAAACTTTTATTTTGAACACTTGGGAAATACTTCTTGAGGTAACTTTATTTCATCATTATGGTTGTGAGAAATTAGCCTTAACCGACATAGATACCATGTGAGCTATAACATGGAATCCGGTGTCTACTCCATGCCGAAAAGGGGTGTTCTCACTTGTCAAGGAAACAACCATGACTTTCTAGCTTAAGTGGATCCACTAGCTAATGTCTATCTAGACAACCTATGTTGGCACATAGTTTATGGGACATTGGTAATCGCCACTTTTCCACTCAATACTAAGCTTATTTCCCACGGAATAGTCATCAATCATATTCATATTATCTTTTAAGGGCATGGGTAATCGCCTATTGCCTTATCATTAGGGGACAAGGGTAATCGCCGCTTGTAATTTCATATTAGAGGTCATGGGTAATCGCCACTTGCCTCATTATTAAAATAGCTCCTTGACTTTGATTCATTTAGGTGAGAAGACCTTTCAACCTTAGAATCCTTTATGTGAGAAAACCTTTCACGACACTTAACAACAAGAACATCGTGTATGCTTTACTCTCAAAGCAACATACATCATATATTCATCTTTGAACATAGAAAACATGTATATCTTCATAAACTTCTTCTTTCATGGCTACAAGCTCACATTATCATCATATCTTTAGAAAACATGGGGGTATGCATGGGTTCATGGGGATTCATCTTCAAATCATTGAATTATCTCAATTCATGCTTGATTCTTCATAAAACAATCAAGTAAATCAATGTTGAAAGGAAACCATAACATAGAAGAAAACCCTAACTTCAATTGGGAATTTCTAACTTCAAAATTAAGGAATTTGGAAACTCTATGGAGGAAAGGGCTCCATAGATAAAGACTATAATACCTTAGCTCTCAAAGCCCTTAAGCAATTGATGAATTGGAAACTTGATCTTGAAATCCTAGGTTGATCCCTTCGTGTTCTTCTAGAGAGAGAATATTTTGTGGGAGGATGAACTTGTTCTTATTTTTTTAGGAATTGAGTGAATGACTTGAATTAGGATATTTTGGGGGTAAAAACCTTTATATAAAGTTTCTAATATAGGGAAAAATGATATGGTATTGCCTTAGAATAATTAGGAAAAAAACCAAGAAGTCCCTTAAAATAAATGTCGGCCTCTATTGATGGTGGAGACCTACGGTCCGTGGTTCCACCTATGGACCATCCTGGTCGACTGTCGATGGGTTTGGAGACCTGTTCTCTAGGATTTCAAATAACGGGACCCATGTACGGCCTGTCGATGAAACTATGGTCCAAGTATGGCCTCCGTGGTTCAACTAAATTTTCTTAAAATCCCACTAAGTCTGAGACTCACCTACGAGACCTACCAACGGCTCGCAGATCGAATAACGGGCCGTTCTGGTGAACTGTATAAAAGTAGTGGAACTTGACTCTTTTTGGAAAACTGAACTGGCCAACCACGGCCCTACCTACGATCCATGTGTCAGACTACGGACCGTCTGTGGCATCCGTCAGTACTGGAACGAGGTCCTAAAAGTTTAAAAAAATCTCCCTTTTGAATCCAATGTGTTACAAGTTTTGACTTAGAATGGATCCTTAGTGGCTCTGAAAGAAGTTTGACTCTATGGTACGCTCTTGTATGAAGAAGAACATGTAATTTAGAGACATTTGGAGTGTTTTAGCCACAGTTCAAGGCCCTAACACATATCTTTTAGCAACGGTTTGGGCCTGGGGTATCTCTTTTAGCCACTATTTGAGGCCTTGACATATCTCTATTAGCCTTGGAACGAGTTTGGGCACACTTCTATTAGTCAGATTTGAGTCCTGGTGGTTTTATTGGATTCTTTGTGGTGCCTTCTCCATGGTTTGAGTCCAGGGTTGGCCGTTTCAGTTGTGGAATACTTTCTCTTAGTTAGTGTTATCCTTAGATCTTCTATGTACTCATCAACTTATGAAGGTCCATCTGAGTTATTTACTTTCCAATTGGGATTGGATCATGTACTCTGTATATATTATATTGATGTTTTTTTTTCCACGGTGTTTTCCTTTATATTGTTATTAATTCCTTGCAGGTTGTTGATTCTGCTCAATATGCATGTTACTTGTCGTTCCGGGATATCGATTGGCTTACCTACTAGTGGGTTATGGTAGGTGTCATCATGACTCGAGTTCTTGGGTTGTGACATATAAGTTTGAAGTAGTTCAAATATGTCATAGAACTCTCCAAAATTTAAGTGTATTTTAAAAAATTAGATACTAGTTCTCGGGGACTTCATTTATTTTCTCAAAATAGAATCATTTATTGAAAATAAAACACAAAAAATCATCAATTTTCCAATAAAAGTACAAAAAACTTCTCCAAATAGGAAAGACCACCTGTTATGAATATGTCAACACATCAAAATACTTATAAAATTTCAAATGTGCAGCAGAAACAACAACAATAAAAGAAGAAGAATCAGGAGAAAATAATGAACAAGTTAAGAGAAGCCATCTTGAAACTCTTCAATAATGTGAACCAAATGTGCCAATGTCAGCGACCTAGAATTTCATTCTTCAAAAAAACCTTAGCCATCTTCTGTTTTCTCTTTATACTAGAGCCACCACCGAAGGAAAGCAACCCCATCCACCACTAAGGAAGAGAAAAGGCATGCAGATCCATATATGTTTAGTTACTTTATTGGTTCAACTTTCCATAGAATTATCCATTTCACCTTTAAAATTATGAGTTCAAAAGTTGAACTTTTAGTAGTTGAAAGATATGAATGTAAATAAGACGGTTTTGTTAGGGGGGAGAGGTCGGGGGCTAGCCCCATATCTTCTTCCCCTTATTGGTAGAAGTTTTAGTAATCGCATATAAATTTTACTAGTTGTTGCTTCATTTTGCTTTGTATCTTAATATTTTACTGTCATTTTTTTTTCATATGGAAATTTCTTTTTCCTAGTAACTTCTCTTTTGAGCTGTGGGTCATTGGAAACAATCTTTCTTCACAAAATAAAAAGAAAGGTTCGTGTATAGTTTATTACCCTTTCCAAACTCTATTTGTGGAATTATAGTGTATATATTATTATTGTTGTTGAACTAATGAATTGGAGGAACATAAATAGCTATGATTTATATATTGATGACGCGGAGTTGTTTTTGTTTTATTCCTTGTACAGATTTTCTAAAAAAATATTATCTTAAAAATGCTACTTTTGCTAGATAAACCTTGGGTTTAAAAAAAAGTTTAGACAATATGTTTTTGATGTAACAGAAATGTTCAATATAGTTTAACATATATCGTAAAATAAGTAATTGAAAGATTCTTTTTTAAATAGTTCAGTTGAAAATTTTCTGAAAAGCTAAATTATTTACATGAAGCTACTACTTCTTTGCTCCCTTAACATATCGTGAGGAGCTTGACTAGAAATTTGATCAGAGTTATTTATTACGTTGTTTTATATCAAACATAAATTGTTACTCATTTTCTTAATTTAAATAGATTAGTTGCATGTTTAGGTCAATTTTGTACAGTTCTCACAAAATGTAAATTCATTCTTAAAATGGATTAAGGCGATACCATTTTCATTTTTATATTAATAATAATTATGCTTTAGTTTCAAACATGATCGATTAAATAGAGACGTCTTAATAAGACAAATATATACATAATCACATGGTACACATTTTTGGGTTTGATTTTTACGTGACAAAAGAAACAAATTCATGAGGTTGAATAGACCAAAGCAGACTTTTCATTGAAATCACCTCAACATTCTTAATAATGATTTTCTTTTGACATTCCTATTCACATCGCTTTTACTTCTCCCCTATGACCTTCCCTTTATTCTCATTAGACGGGTTCGTCAGATTGTAGCCCCACTAGTAAACTTCAACAGGATTGTGCAAGACAGAGGAATTTCTTTCGACTCGAACTGTCAATTTTCTAGTAATATCTTTTTTTGAGGGCTTTTTGATGACCTTGTTTTTATGATTCTTGGATGTCATGGCTTTACGAAAAGAGAAAACAACAAAGAACGTCACAAGTGTGTTAAATCATTTATAATAAGAAATTCTTTCTTTATTATGTGCATAGAAATATTCATCGATCATTTTATTAATATGAGGAAATTTGATATACCCTAACCATTCTTAAATTTCAAGAGGAAATTGGATACTGATCTAATTTATTTTTAAAAAAAAATTGACATTTAAGAATCACATGTCGTATATTTATATGTTTGTATAACAAAACGTGTCTTTCTGTAAATAGATATCATTATTCAACTCTGAAAATATGTACATACTTAATTTTCTTTAAAGACACATATGTATGTTTATTTTGCATCACTTGTCACAAAACACAAGCATTATCTCTCATAAAATTCTAGATCTGCTTCTGTCTGGCTCTCCTTTAGTTTTTTAAATAGAAAAATAAAGAAGTCATAAATCTATTAAAGAATTGTAAATAGTTAAAAGACCTAAAGCATCACAATCTAGATTATGTTCATGGGAAAGTTTCACTTACTATGCTTTTCTTCATTCAATAATGGAGCAAAGAAAATGATTAACTTCATTCACAAAAATATATTAGCAATGTGTGCTATACATGGAAAATTAAATCGGCATTTGATCATAGATTTAAATATTTTCTACCGGTGTTACTAGAGTTGAAGATAAAGTTGTGTTAGATTATTCAACTATTCAAAATAGTGTTTGTGCTTGAATATCAAACTTAAATAGGATATCAAAAGTGAAAAGTGAATTGGCAAAATAGGTTATGAGTTATTTTTTAAATTTGTAATACACTTCAAGTTGAATTTAGATATAATTTTCATGGCCAAAACACAATTTTTTCAAATAAAGTGAAAACTTATTTCCAAAAGAAACAAATTCCTGAGGTCGGATAGACAAAAGGAAACTATCATTCTATGAACTTAAAATGTGATACATGCATTGCTAAGGTGCTATGACAATTGACTGGCTCTATGGGATTTTGAGCAAATTGTAAATATTGTAGCATGAGGTCAAGCTCCACCCCTTCAAATTGTGCACATTGATCGACAAATAGTACTTTATTTATATTAAGAATTTATCTCTAAATATATTTGTATGAAATCATATCATGTTTGTATGGGGCAAATTTTGTGCAGGAATGTGGGAAACAAGGGAATGACTTGTGGAAGGATGGTGTCATGATCCAAAAATTGAGGTCATGATGGCACACACTCCGAGAATCCCTAAAAATGTGTGTAAGTCGAATGAATTACACATACGAGACACCCGAAGAGAAGTCTGGCCACAAAGGATAGAAAAACAACAAAGAATATCCCAAAATTTGGTAGCACAATTATAAAGAGTGTCTAAAACATTTCTAGAATATAAAATACATCTCAAGTATTCAAAAGGAAAGTTAAATACTTTACATGATAGATGAAGACTAATGGCGATCTGGAAAGTAGGATCTCACCACAACTCCGGAAGAGAGAACTCTACTAGATCCAATCAACTGCTAGGAGGATCACCCTAACTAGGATCATCAAAGGGATAACAGAAGTAAAGAGTGAGTAAAATACACATGTACTCAGTAAGTTAGACCAACTGATTATAAGAAACTAAAAAAACTTAAGAAATAAACTATAACATCCCGCATTAGAAAGAGCTAAATTTAGAAAGAACAAATTTGGAAACAGACAAATCTGAAATTTTGCAAGTTATGCTTAAGTTGTGAGTTTCGGATCAACTTCAAATGACCATAACTTTCAGTATAGGATGAGTTAGGTGGCCCATAAGATACCAAATGAAAGTTCTTGGAAACCCTTTTCTAACACCACCGAGTTTGCTGAATTTCAAGTTCGTATGAGGGAGATATGCATGTTTGAAGTTAGTATGTCCAGTTAAGGAAAGTTACCCAAAAATGTGAGGGGTATTTTAGTCTTTTCCTTACCCAATTAGATTAAAACAAATTTAGAAATATTTTGGGGTCAAATCTGATTTGGGTCAGTTTTAACAAATCCTAATTACGCTTAGGTTTTAGAAGAGAGTTCAAGATGAGGAAAATAGGATAAAAGGAACAACGATCAAGGTTCATGCGAATCGAGGATTTGTTTCGCCAAATCGAGGTATGTGAGTTTACATAGTGTTGGGTTCGTTCACCCACACGTCAATCATGTTTTACATTATCGAATTCATCCATAGAGATTGAGAAATTAAGTTCTTGATGAGTTTCTTGAAGAGTTGTTATTCGTTCTTGAATCTTGATGTTCGGTTGAGTTCTTGAGGCGAAGATTTTGTTAAGGAGTTGAGTAAATTGATAGTTCTTGAGTAAGTTTCGCTAAAAGTGTTCTGGGTTATAGGAATTCGAGAGTTTTTACCTTAGAATTTCAGTGGGTATGAGTTGAATCGGGTTTGGGAGAAGAAGAAAAGATCGGGCAGAATTTGGTGCCCAAGTTTGCATGGCGGACTTGCTCCCCCAGAGAGAAATTTCTCTCTCCAAGTCACAGAGAGAACGCGGTCTCCACTGTTTCAAAAATTATTTTACGACCAAATATTATAATTCATCTCCCCAGCGTGGACTTGCTCCCCAGACAGTGTTATTCGACCGTTTCTCATGATTAACTATCTAAAACTCATTTAATAATCACGATATCCTTCATATCATAAATCATAACCTTGAATTCATAATTCAAATTCAAGGTAGAGTTAAGAGTCACATCTTGAGAGTCCCTCGAATCATTTTAAGAAGTCTTTTACAAATCTTTTAAACTTGTTTTAAAACGACTTGATCACTGAGTTGAGGAAGAGTAGAGCTGAGTTCATTTCTTTGAAATGATATATGGAAACTAAGTAATCCCAAGAGCAAATGTTTTTACAGTTAAGATGAGAGGAAACACCGATTTCCAAAAAGTTCATGAATAATTTTCAATATTACTTCTTTTTAGAGAAACCTTTCGAGTAATAATCTCAAAGTTGAGGAAGAGGAAATGTTTTCTTTAAAACATAATGTGCTAAGTTATATTTTGGGAGTAGTATTGAGCACTGATATGGGGAGAGTTCTAATAACTCACAGTCCCCATAAACCATGTAGCCAACGTGGGTAGAAAGGGTCATACTTTTTAGATGATTCCTTATTTCTTTTTTAGCATAGACTAGTAGATCCACTTAGTTAAAGATTTCTATATCCCGGCAAAGTATAGGACAGTTCTGGCAGCGTGGACAAGACGATGTATCATCACATAGCTCATTGTGATGGTTGTCGGTTAGAGAATCTCCCAAACAGAGTTTACTTTGTTTTTTTGCATACAAACATAGTTTGTATTATATTTTCTAATACATTGATTTGTTATCTACTATTTTAAAGCTTTTCTTTATGCTGCATTATTTATATTTGTTTATATTAAAATGAGGTTGAGTCGAGAAGAGGTAAGTGTTTCTTCAGTTCCAGTTCAAGCTTATGTCTTTTTTAGATTTCCCCTCACATGCTCGTACATTCCATGTACTGACACCATTTGGCCTGCATATTTTATGATACAGATACAGGTAACCAGGATCAGCATCCAGTGCTTCATTGATCCAGCTGAGCTTCAGAGTTGTTGGTGAGCCTCCTTGCTTTCGGAGGATCCCTTGTTTACTTTAGTCATTTCATTTTGTTATTTGGATGTCGCGGGTCTTGTCCTGACGTCCATCTCATTTATTAGTGGTTTCATAGATAGATAGACATTAGTCGTTCATGAGTCTTTTTCATTTCCTTTGTTAAATGTTGAGACTTGAGTTGCCTCTTTTGGCCAGTGAATTTTTTCTTTAAACATTATGAGTTATCTCTTTTAAAGACATTGAGTAAAGTTTGCTTTTGATCCCTTATAATAGTATCGTAAAGTCTTCCACTGAGTATTGAGTCAGGCCAAGGGTTCGCTTAGGGCCAGCAATGGTTGTCGAGTGTCGGCCACGCCCAGGGTGTAGGCTCGGGGAGTGACAAACTTGGTATCAAAGCACAGAGATCAAGAGTCCTAGGGTGCCTATGAAGTCGTGTCTGTAGAGTCCTGGTTATTGGTGTGAAGCGTGCCACATCTATAATTAGGAGGCTGAAATATTTAGGAACTATCTCACTTCTTTCATACTCTTTTCGTACGATAGAGTTTAACTCTATAAAGTTTATTTCTAATTCATCCTTGCGCGTATCTTTCAAATCATGCCACCACGAAGAGCTTTTCGACGTGAACCTGCTAGGAGGAATGTTGATCCTCAGGATCAAGGGATCCCCAATGCACCAGAAGTGCAACCCCAACTAGAGGTCACTAATGCTGAGTTCCGGGATGCTATCCGGATGTTGAGTCAAGTGGTGGCCAACCAAGCTGTTCAGCAGAGAGGGGATCGACAGGATGTGGTTGATACCTCCAGGATCCGGGAGTTCTTAAGAATGAATCCTCCAGACTTCACCGGTTAAAGTGTCAATCAGGATCAGGAAAACTTTGTGGAAGAGCTACAGAAGGTTTTTGAGATTATGCATGTTGCTGATGCTGAGCGAGTAGAACTAGTTGCATACCAACTGAAAGGTGTCGCTAGAATCTGGTTTGACCAATGGAAGAAGAATAGAGATGAAGGTGCACCAATTGTGAGCTGGGCGGTGTTTCAGAAGGCGTCCTTGGGGTGTTTCTTTCCCCGTGAACTAAGAGAGGCCAAGGTAAGGGAATTCCTCACTCTTAAACAGGAATCTATGAGCGTACATGGGTATAGCCTTAAGTTCACCCAACTTTCGCGTTATGCCCCGGAAATGGTTGCTGACATGAAGAGCATGATAAGTCTGTTCATTGTTGGGTTGTCTCATCTGTCAAGTAAGGAGGGAAAGGCAGCTATGCTGATAGGAGATATGGACATAGCAAGACTTATGATCCATGTGCAGCAGGTTGAGGACGATAAGCTGAGAGATAGAGAAGAGTTCTGAAATAAGAAGGCAAAGACATCAGGAAATGAGTACGGGCAGCAGAAGAGTAATGCAAACCAGTCTTCTTTTGAACACAAGACAAATGGACCTGCTCCATCATCTTCTAATGTACCTGCACCAAGGAATAATGGTGAGTTCAAGAACCCAAATTCACAGAATTTCGGATCTAGACCTGCACAATCTCAGGGTAGTGTGGCACAAGGAGGTAATGGGACTCCTGCATGTGCTAAGTATGGTAGGACCCACTAAGGAGTGTGTCGTGATGGCTCCACTTGTTGTTTCAAGTGTGGTCAAAATGGTCACTTCATGAGAGAGTGTCCAAAGAACAGGCAAGGTAGTGCTAATAGGGGCAATAGAGCCCAATCTTCTTCAGTTGCTCCACCAGAAAGAGCTGGACCTAGAGGAGCTACTTCAGGGAGAGGCGGAGGAGCAAACCGTCTGTATGCTATCACTAGTCGCCAAGAGCAAGAGAATTCACCAAATGTTGTCACAGGTATGATCAAAGTCTTTTTTTTATGTTTATGCTTTGCTAGATCCAGGAACGAGTCTATATTTTGTGACTCCTTATATTTCTATGAATTTTAATATTCTTCCTGAGCAACTTCTTGAGCCCTTTAGTGTTTCTAAACCTGTTGGTGAGTCTATTCTAGCTGAGAGAGTTTATCGTGATTGTACCATTTCCGTTAATCACAAGGACACCATGGCTGACTTAGTCGAGTTAGGCATGGTAGATTTTGATGTTATTCTAGGTATGGACTGGCTTCATGCCTCTTATGCTTCGGTCGATTGTAGAACTCGAGTTGTTAAGTTTCAGTTTCCTAATGAGCCAGTTATAGAGTGGAGGAGTTGTTCAGTAGTGCCTAAGGGTCGTTTTATTTCATACCTTAAGGTGAGAAAGTTAGTTTCCAAGGGGTGCATCTATCACTTAGTCTGAGTTAATGACTCTAGTGTTGAGACACCACCTATTCAGCCAGTTCCAGTTGTGAGTGAGTTTCCAGAGGTCTATCCAGATGTTCTTCCCAGAGTCCCTTCTGAGAGAAAAATAGACTTCGGTATAGATATTCTTCCCGATACTCATCTTATCTCTATTCCTCCATATAGAATGGCTTCAGCAGAGTTGAAAGAGTTAAAAGAACAGTTGAAATATCTTCTTGATGAAGGTTTCATTCGACCAAGTGTCTCACTTTGGGCTGCTCCGGTCTTATTTGTGAGGAAGAAAGATGGTTCTCTTAGAATGTGTATAGATTACCGTCAGTTGAACATTAACCTTACTAGAAATTATGCAAGGTTTCGTGGTATATTGTGATGCGTTCAGAGTTGGACTGGGTTGTGTTTTAATGCAAAATGGCAAGGTTATAGCTTATGCCTTATCCACGAGAGGAATTACCCAACCCATGATCTAGAGTTGGCTGTTGTACTATTCGCTTTGAAAATATGGCGTCACTATATTTATGGTGTTCATGTAGATGTGTTCACCAATCACAAGAGTCTTTAGTATGTGTTTAGTTAGAAAGAGCTTAACCTCAGACAGAGGAGGTGGTTGGAGTTACTCAAGGATTATGATATGAGTATTCTCTATCATCTAGGTAAGGCTAATGTCATTGTTGATGCTTTGAGCAGATTGTCTATGGGTAGTATCACCCATCTTGAGGAAGGCAAGAAAGAATTAGCCAAGGATGTGGACAGACTTGAACGATTAGGAGTCCGGTTAATGGATTCCAATGAAGGAGGAGTAGCGGTGATGAATGGGGATGAATCATCATTAGTGTCTGAAGTGAAAGAGAAACAAGACCAAGATCCTAATTTGCTTGAATTGAAAGCAAATGTTCATAAGCAAAAAGTGATGGTTTTTGAACAAGGGGGAGATGGTGTATTGAGGTATCAAGGTAGATTGTGTGTACCCAAGGTGGATGAACTCCAAGAGAGGATCATGGAGAAATAATTTTGTTGAGGAAGCTATTTGGGAGGCTGAGGAGGATATGAATAAGAGATACCCACATCTCTTCGAGTTTGGAGAAATTCCCAATGATCATACTAATTCTTTTCTTAGTACTTTTAAGTTGAAATGTTGTGTTAATTTGCATGTTGAGTGTTTGAGTTGGGTGTTAGATGCTTCCACCCTTAGTTTTACTTTAGAGTGATCTCAATCGAGGATGAATATTCCCAAGGGGGAGATATTGTAACATCCCGCATTAGAAAGAGCTAAATTTAGAAAGAACAAATTTGGAAAGAGCCAAATCTGAAATTTTGCAAGTTATGCTAAAGTTATGAGTTTGGGATCAACTTCAAACGACCATAACTTTCAGTACAGGATGAGTTAGGTGGCTCATAAGATACCAAATGAAAGGTATTGGAAGTCTCTTTCCACCGAGTTTGCTGAATTTCGAGCTCGTATGAGGGAGATATACCGGTTTGAAGTTAGGATGTCCAGTTAAGGAAAGTTAACCAAAAATGTGAGGGGTATTTTAGTCTTTTACTTACCCAATTAGATTAAAACGAATTTAGTAATATTTTGGGGTCAAATTTGATTTGGGTCAGTCTTAACAAATCCTAAATACACTTGGGATTTTAGAAGAGAGTTGAAGAAGAGGAAAAGAGGAGAAAAGGAAGAACGATCAAGGTTCGTGCAACACGAGGATTTGTTTCGCAAAATCGAGGTATGTGAGTTTTCATATTGTTGGGTTCATTCACCCACACGCCAATCATGTTTTACATTATCGAATTCATTCCTAGAGATTAGAAATTAAGTTCTTGATGAGTTTCTTGAAGAGTTGTTATTCGTTCTTGAATCTTGATGTTTGGTTGAGTTCTTGAGGCGAAGATTTTGTGAAGGAGTTGAGTAAATTGATAGTTCTTGAGTGAGTTTCGCTAAAAGTGTTATGGGTTATAGGAATTTGAGAGTTTTTACCGTAGAATTTCAGTGGGTATGAGTTGAATCGGGTTTGGGAGAAGAAGAAAAGATCAAGCAGACTTTGGCACCAAAGTCTGCATCGCGGACTTGCTCCCCTTGAGAGAAATTTCTCTCTCCGCGTCTCAGAGAGAACGCGGAATCCACTGTTTCAAAAATTATATTGCGACAAAATATTATAATTCATCTCCGCGTCGCGGACTTGCTCCCCAGACAGTGTTTTTCGACAGTTTTTCATGATTAACTATCTAAAACTCATTTAATCATCACGATATCCTTCATATAATAAATCATAACCTTGAATTCATAATTCAAATTCAAGGTAGAGTTAAGAGTCAAGTCTTGAGAGTTCCTCGAGTCATTTTAAGAAGTCTTTTACAAATCTTTTAAACTTGTTTTAAAATGACTTGAGCACTGAGTTGAGGAAGAGTAGAGCTGAGTTTATTTTCTTTAAAATGTTATATGGGAACTAAGTATTCCCACGAGCAAATATGTTTACATTTAAGATGAGAGGAAACACCGATTTCCAAAGTGTTCATGAACAGTTTTCAGTATTATCTCTTTATAGAGAATCCTTTTGAGTAATAATCTCAAAGTTGAGGAAGAGGAAATGTTTTCTTTAAAACATAAAGAGCTAAGTTATATTTTTGGAGTAGTATTGAGCATCGATATGGGGGACAGTTCTAACAACTCACAGCCCCCAACTATGTAGCCAACGTGGGTAGAAAGGGTCATAATTTTTAGATGATTCCTTATTGCTTTTTAGCATAGACTAGTGGATCCACTTAGTTTAGGAGTTCTATACCCCGATAAAGTATAGGACAATTCTTGCAGCGTGCGCTTGACGTTGTATCATCACATAACTCATAGTGATAGTTGTCGGTTAGAGAATCTCCCAAACAAAGTTTACTTTGTATTTTTGCATACAAACAGAGTTTATATTGTATTTTCAAATACATTGAGTTGTTATCTACTGTTTTAAAGCTTTTCTTTATACTGCATTATTTCGATTGCTTTATATTGAAATGAGGTTGAGTTAAGTTGAGAAGAGGGAAGTGTTTCTTCAGTTCCAGTTCAACCTTATGTCTTAGTAACACCTCGGAAATCTAGTAGACTAAACTTGGCCTAAGTGAGAGGACTAGGGCTAAGTGAGAGGGCTAGAGCCAAGGAAGAGGGCTAGGGCAGCCTACCTTTCCATAGACACTGCCCCACCTTCCACGACCACCACCACAGCCAGTTGTGAGGACCACGCCTCGTGATGGGCTAGGCAGTAGCCTCCCCAAAACTACCCAAAGCAGCCTCATCCACACGATTGTCTTAACAGGTCGTGGTGGTCACCACAGATCGTGGTGCCACTCGTGGAGTTGACGTAGTAGCTAGGCTACATTGCCCCTGGGAAAACCCTCCCCACGAGCCACTTGATGGCTCGTGAAGGCCACCACGGCCGTGGGAAGTGTCATGAAGAAGCCTTAGGTTTTTAGGGTTAGGAGGGGGACTTACCTAGCTACTGGTACATGGACCATGAAGAGGACCATGGCTCGTGGTGAGGACCACGGCTCGTGGGACCTCACGTGGTCATGTGGCAGTGCACTGCAAGTTAGGGGTTAATTGGTCATTTCCGGTTTTAATCAAACTAAAGCTATGTCGTTTTGCCTAAGACTAGACCCCATATATAAGTCATTTTAACTCTAAAACTCACCTATTCAAGTCATTATTTCCAAAACCCAAAAGAAATCCCCAAAGTTCTTCCTCTCAAATAATTCTCTCTCTAAAAACTTGTAGAAGAAGAAGGAGATTCAAGCTAGGGTTCAAGAGCAAGCTTACATACTTCAATTTATTTAGGCTTTGCTAGTAAGGTATGATAGTTTTCATCCATGGATTCCTTTCATCGATGGAGTTCCTAAATTCCTCAATTTCAAAGATTAGAATTCCCCAATTAAGTTAGGATTTTCATCAATTGTCATGGGTTCTTTTCAAAGTTGACTTAATTGATTGAATTATGATCTTCTATGCATGAATTGATGAATTTCAATGCTTTTATGATGAATTAGTCCATGAACCCATGTAATCTCCATGTTTTCAAGTTATGAACTATATGTTATGGGATCTTGATCTTCAAGAAAGAGTTTTATGAAATTAAGCATGTGTTACTAATTTTACATGAATTTATGATGAAATCCATAGCTAACTCATATTTTCTAAGAGTTTATGATTGAAAGTGGGTTTTGACCTCAAGAATGTAAATTATGGAATTATGCATTTTCTATGGAATCTATGCAAATGTTGTAAGGATGCTTTGAGAGTAGAGTATCAATGATGATGTTGTTGTTGTGTTGTTGAAATGATATTCTCATAAAACACATACTAACATGATGTGAAATGTTTTCTCACATAGTAAGGATTCTTAGGTTGAAAGGCTTTCTCACCTAATTGAATCAAAGATTAAAAGTGATAATGGATGGTGAAAGGTTTTCTCACGAATGGTCTAAGGAGCTATCTTAATGAACTAGCTTGGTTTGGTTGTCCAAGGGGCACCTTTCCATAAGTAATGAAGTCAAGTAAGAAATGACAATTCTGTGGGAGTTTATCCTTTGCACCGAGTGGATATTAAATATGAGATGCAAGCTAGTTCATTAGAGTCCGGGTTTCAAAGTAATCTCATAAGATGGAATCTGTCACGTCAGTTGAGTTCAGGTTTCTAGTAGAAATCTCCTCCCCAAGCTCCTCAAGTTCCGGTAGATCCTTCGGCCGAACAAATGTGGAATGCGGAGTTTAGGGCTACTTTTCAAGTATTGGCCCAAGCTATGATGGCTCAAGCGAATAGGGAGGTAGTAATTCCTCTGAACCCAAATGTGGGTACGCCATCTTCAAGAGTATGGGACTTTACAAGAATGAACCCTCCGTAGTTTCATGGTTCCAAAGTTGAGGAAGATTCTCAAGAGTTTATCGATGAGGTTTATAAGGTGTTGATGATCATGGGAGTTACACCGTTGGAAAAGGTGGAGTTTGCCGCTTACCAATTGAAAGATGTGTCTCAAGTGTGGTATAACAAATGGAAAGAAGGGAGACCGGAAGATGCGGGTCCTCTTGATTGGGAGAATTTCAAAGACACTTTTCTTGATAGGTTCTTTCCCCTAGAGATGAGGGAATCCAACGTGCTCGAGTTCATTAACCTCCGGCAAGGAAGTATGAGTGTGAGGGAGTATGATCTAAAGTTCACTCAATTGTCTAAATATGCTCCAACAATGGTTGCGGATTCAAGGGCTAGAATGAGTAAGTTCTTTCGGGGGTGTCCGAAATGGTGGTTAAAGAGTGCCGAACCACTATGCTCATTCATGACATGGACATCTCTCATCTCATGGTGCATGCACAACAAATTGAGGAGGAAAAACTTAAGGAAAAGTCTAGAGAAGCAAAAAGGGCAAGGACTGATGATGGTAATTTCTCTAATGCAATGTCCGATGGACAAGGTCGACCTAGATTCCGACAAAAAAAATTCAGCCGAAATTCCTCTAAGGCTCATCCAAAGTTCAACCAAGATAGGATGTCTAACCCTAAGTCTCAAGGAGGTAATGGTAGTGGATCTTTATTGCCTAAGCCTAATTGTACTAAGTGTGGAAAGAACAATGATGGTGAGTGCCTAGCCGGCATGGATGGTTGCTTTAGTTGTGGTAAGAGTGGTCACTAAATCAGGGATTGCCCGATGCTTAAGGCTAAAGAAAGAGAGGGCAGGCAAGCTACTCCTAGTGGTTCGGGTTCCAACACTCTTAAGCAAAACTGCTTCTATGCACTCCAAACCCTAGGTGAACAAGAGAGTTCTCCGGATGTGGTTTCCAGTATGTTGAATTTTTTCCAACTTGATGTATATGCTTTACTTGATCCCGGTGCTACTTTGTCTTTTGTGACGCATTGTGTGGCAATGAGATTTGATGTTCTCCCTGATTTGTTATTAGAACCTTTTTCTGTCTCTACTCCTTTGGGTGATTCTGTGGTGGCAAAAAGGGTCTTTAGAAGGTGTCCCGTTTCCTTATCCCATAGATTTACTCTTGTTGACTTGGTAGAGCTTGATATGTTAGACTTTGATGTTATCTTGGGTATGGATTGGCTGCATTCTTGTTATGCTTCTATTGATTGTAGAACTTGTGTAGTCAAGTTTCACTTCCCGAATGAGCATATCCTTGAGTGGAAGGGGGGAAATTCTATGCCTAAGGGTCAATTTGTCACTTGTCTTAAAGCTTAAAAGATAATTTGTAAGGGTTGCGTTTACCATCTAGTTAGGGTGAGGGGTGTAGATTCTGAAAACCCTTCTCTTGAGTCGGTCCCCGTTGTAAGTGAGTTTCCGAAAGTATTCCTAGATGACTTACCCGGTATTCCTCCCGAGCGAGAAATATACTTCTGTATTAACCTTCTCCCAGATACGCAACCTATCTCTATTCCTCCTTACCGTATGGCTCCGGCAGAACTTAAGGAGTTGAAAGAACAGTTGAAGGATTTGTTGGATAAGGGCTTCATCCGACTGAGTATCTCTCCATGGGGTGCTCCAGTTTTGTTCGTTAGGAAGAATGATGGTTCTCTTCGTATGTGTATTGACTATCGTCAAATGAACAAAGTGACTATTAAGAATAAGTATCTTGTCCCAATGATAGATGATTTATTTGACCAACTTCAAGGGGCTAGTTATTTCTCTTAGATTGATCTTCGATCGGGTTATCACCAATTGAGGGTGAGATAAGATGACATTCCGAAGATGGCTTTTCAAACTCGGTATGGCCACTATGAGTTTCTAGTAATGTCATTTGGGTTGACTAACGCTTCGGCGGCGTTTATGGACTTGATGAATAGAGTGTTTATACAATATCTTGACATGTTTGTGATTGTGTTTATCGATGATATTTTGATCTATTCAAGGAGTTAGAATGAGCATGTTGATCATTTGAGAATCGTGTTACAAGTTATTAAGGACCAACAACTTTTTTCCAAAGTTCAGCAAGTGCGAATTTTGGTTAAGGTTCGTGGCTTTCCTTGGTCATATTGTTTCGAGTGAGGGTATTGAGGTGGATCCTAAAAAGATGGATGCAGTCAAGATTTGGACTAGACCTCTAACTCCCTCAGATATTAGAAGTTTCTTGGGTTTGGCCGGTTACTATAGAAGGTTTATTGAGGGTTTCTCTTCAATTTCCTCTCCTTTGACGGCTTTGACTCAAAAGAAGGCTAAGTTTGTGTGGTCTGAAGCATGTGAGAAGAGTTTCCAAGAGTTGAAGGATAGACTAACTTCCACTTCGGTGTTGACCTTACCGGAAGGAACAGATGGTTTTGTTGTTTATTGTGATGCCTTAAGAATTAGGCTAGGGTGTGTGCTAATGCAAAATGGAAAAGTTATTGCCTATGCCTCAAGGCAACTTAAAATCCATGAGAATAATTACCCTACGCACGACCTTGAGTTAGCGGCGGTCGTATTTGCCTTAAAAATTTGGAGACACTATTTGTACGGGGTTCATGTTGATGTGTTTACCGATCACAAGAGTTTGCAATATGTGTTTAACCAAAAGGATTAAATCTTCACCAAAGAAGGTGGCTTGAGTTATTAAAAGATTATGACATGAGTTTTATTTATCACCCCGGTAAAGCTAATGTGGTAGCGGATGCTCTTAGTCGGTTATCTATGGGTAGTGTTTCTCATATTGAAGAGGTAAAGAAAGAGTTGGTTCGAGATGTTCATAGATTGGCTCAATTAGGTATTCAACTAGTGGACTCCACCAAAGGTGGTGTTATGGTTCACAATGGGTCCGAATCATCTTTTTTGGCGGATGTGAAAGCTAAGCAAGGTCTTGATCCAATTTTAGTAGAATTGAAAGAGACGGTGCTTAAGAAATCCATAGAGGCTTTCTCCAAAGGGGGAGATGGGGTACTTAGATATCAAGGCCGGTTTTGTGTTCCTAATATTGATAGCTTGAGGGAACAAATCTTGTCGAAAGCCCATAGTTCTCGGTATTCCATTCACCTGGGAGCCACCAAGATGTACCGTGATTTGCGGGAAGTCTATTGGTGGAATGGGATGAAGAAGGATATTGCGGAATTCGTGGCTAAGTGTCCTAATTGTCAACAGGTGAAAGTTGAGCATCAAAGACCGGGAGGTTGCCACGTACTCGGCGACAACATGATTCGATTTGGGTTATAGTAGATCAGATGACAAAATTGGCTCATTTTATTCCCATCAAGGTTTCCTATTCTACAGAGGATTATGCCAAATTGTACTTAAGAGAAATGGTAAGGTTGCATGGAGTGCCCTTGTCCATTATTTCCGATCGTGGTACCCAATTCACTTCTCAATTTTGGAATTCTTTCCAAAAGGGTCTTGGTACTAAGATTAAGCTTAGTACGAATTTTCATCCCAAACCGATGGGCAAGCGGAGCGTACTATCCAAACTTTGGAAGACATGTTGAGAGCTTGCATGATTAATTTTAAGGGTAATTGGGATGACCACTGCCCATTGATTGAATTTGCCTATAATAATAGCTATCACTCGAGTATTGGTATTGCTCTATTTGAGGCTCTTTATGGTAGGAGGTTTAGATCTCCTATAGGTTGGTTTGAGGTGGGTGAAGTCACTTTAATAGGTCCCGAGTTAGTTCATGAGGCTATTGAGAAAGTTCGACTTATTAGGGAAAGGTTGAGAACGACTCAAAGTCGACAAAAGTCATATGCCGATGTTATAAGAAGGGATCTTGAATTTGATGTTCATGATTGGGTTTACTTAAAAATTTCACCTATGAAGGGTGTAATGAGGTTTGGTAAGAAAGGGAATATTAGTCCCCGTTTTGTAGGCCCTTATGAGATTTTGAGACGTGTTGGCAAGGTTGCTTATGAACTTGATTTTCATAATGAGTTGGCGTCGGTGCATCCGGTTTTCCATGTCTCTCTGTTGAAGAAGTGTGTTGGTGATCCGACATCTATAGTCCCCTTAGAAGGGTTGGGAGTTGATGAAAGTCTTTGTTATGAGGAAGTTTCGGTTGAGATTTTGGACCGGCAAGTTAAGAAGTCTACAAACAAGGAAGTTGCTTCCGTAGAGGTGTTGTGGAGGAATCATTTGGTTGAGGGTGCTACTTGGGAGGCCGAGGCCGATATGGTGTCCCGATATCCTCATCTCTTTCCTTCTACTCTTATTCTAGCTTGAGGTAATGAGTTTCTCTTGAGTTGTCCTTGTTTTGGGAGTCATGTATTTTTATGTGTTTTCATGATTTCCTGATGTGATGCATGTTCATGAAAACTTGTGTTTTAAAAGAAAATGAGTTTATATGATTGATTTCCCTCATGTGTTGTGCATTGAGTATAAGTTGCCATTAGACTTCATGAGATGAATTGATGAACATGCTTTAACTATGCTTTTTGAGAGTGAATTGCATATAGGCTCCATGAGATTGTGTTGAACATGCGTTTAGCTTGGACAAGGTAGTTCCTCCTTGAACATGAGAAATGTTGAAATTTCATGCACAATGGGTTGTTAGATGTAGTTCTTACTTCCTTGTGATGCATTGAGTATATGTAGCTTGGAGATGAAGTTCCTCCTTGGTTGTGTGCGTTGAAATGAGTTGCAAGCATGTTGGGCTGCTAGTATTGAGTCTTTTCTTCCGTAAGGTGTCTAGAAACATCATTCGAGGATGAATGTTCCCAAGGGGGAGATAATGTAACACCTCGGAAATCTAGTAATCTAAACTTGGCCTAAGTGAGAGGACTAGGGTTAAGTGAGAGGGCTAGAGCCAATGAAAAGGGCTAGGGAATCCCACCTTTCCATAGACACTGCCCCACCTTCCACAACCACCACCATGGCCAGTGGTGAGGACCACGGCTCGTGGTGGGCTAGGCAGTAGACTCCCCAAAACTACCCAAAGCAGCCTCCTCCACACGAGTGCCTTGACGGCTCGTGGTGGTCACCACGGATCGTGGCACCACTCGTGGAGTTGAGGCAGTAACTAGGCTACATTGCCCCAAGGGAAGACCCTCCCCACGGGCCACTTGACGGCTCGTGAAGGCTACCAGGGCGGTGGGAGGTATCATGAAGATGCCTTAGGTTTTTGGGGTTAGGAGGGGGACTTACCTAGCGACTGGTCCATGGACCACGAGGAGGACCACAGTTCGTGGTGACGACCACGGCTCGTGGGACCTCACGTGGTCATGTGGCAGTGCACTGTAAGTTAGGGTTAATTGGTCTTTTCTGATTTTAATCAAACTAAAGCTATGTAATTTTGCTTAAGTCTAGGACCCCTATATAAGTCATTTTAACTATAAAACTCACTCATTCAAGTCATTATTTCTAAAACCCAAAAGAAATCCCCAAAGTTCTTCCTCTCAAATAATTCTCTCTCTAGAAACTTGAAGAAGAAGAAGGAGATTCAAGCTAGGGTTCAAGAGCAAGCTTACATACTTCAATTTCTTTGGGCTTTGATAGTAAGGTATGATAGTTTTCATCCATGGATTCCTTTCATCCATGGAGTTCCTAAATTCCTCAATTTCAAAGATTAGAATTCCCCAATTAAGTTAGGGTTTTCATCAATTGTCATGGGTTCTTTTCAAAGTTGACTTAATTAATTGAATTATGATCTTCAATGCATGAATTAATGAATTGAAATGCTTTTATGATGAATTACCCCATGAACCCATGTAATCCCTATGTTTTCAAGTTATGAACTATATGTTATGGGATTTTGATATTCAAGGAAGAGTTTTATGAAATTAAGCATGTATTACTAGTTTTACATGACTTTATGATGAGATCCATATCTAACCCATGTTTTCTAAGAGTTTATGATTGAAAGTGGGTTTTGACCTCAAGGAGGTAAATTATGAAATTATGCATTTTCTATGGAATCTATGCGAATGTTTTAAGGATGCTTTGAGAGTAAAGTATCAATGATGATGTTGTTGAAATGATATTCTCATAAAACACATACTAACATGATGTGAAATGTTTTCTCACATATTAAGGATTTTTAGATTGAAAGGCTTTCTCACCTAATTGAATCAAAGATTAAAAGTTATCATGGATGGTGAATGGTTTTCTCACGCATGGTCTAAGGAGCTATCTTAATGAACTAGTTTAGTTTGGTTGTCCAAGGGGCACTTTTCCATGAGTAATGAAGTCAAGTAAGAAATGACTATTCCGTGGGAATTTATGCTTAGCACCGAGGATATCTAATATGAGATGGAAGCTCTCACGTCAGTCGAGTCCGGGTTTCCAAAGTAATCTCATGAGATGGAAGCTCTCACGTCAGTTGAGTTCGGGTTTCTAGTAGGAATTTCTTTATCCCATAACTATGTGCCAACATAGGTTCATTAGCTAGTGGATCCACTTAAGCTAGATGTCCATGGTCTACCTTAGGCAAGTAGAACAACCCTTTTCGGTGTGGGTAACACTGGGGGATCATGTTACAGCTCACATGGTCTCTTGTCTGTTAAGGCTACTTCCCCACAAGTAATAATGAAATAAGGTTACTCAAGGAGTATCAAGTATGAGTTCAAAGGTTTTAAAGATGAAGCTAACTTGCATTGACCATGATTTATGACTTGTGTTTTATAACTCTTTCATATGATGTTTGGTCAATTGCATCTCATGAAATGAAATGTTCCTTTTTGCATGTTTTATGCATGACTATCATACTTGGTACATTCTTTTGTACTAACGCATACTCTTGCCTACATTTTTACCAAATATTGGGTCCGACAGTCAGGGTCATCAGTTTCGTGGCTAGGAGTTGATTGAGATTTTTCGAGCTTTGGTGAGTCCTCATGCTTCGAGGATGGAGTTTTATTATATTTCGTTTCTTTCTTGTATTTCAGTTTTGGACATTATGTATGGGCTAGGCCCAATTTCATTCGATTGTAATAGATGGCTATGATGAGACAAAGTGTTTAGACTTTCATTTTTCTTTATAAAAACATTTTGGACTTGAAATGTTGTTTTACTCTTATTGTTCTATTTCTTATGTTATGAGGACTAAGTGGATTGTATAGAGTCCTTCGGGTTCTATACGTTACATCTAGAAGGTACCCCTGGGTTGTGACAGTCTTGTTTAGATATCCCCTCACATGCTCGTACATTTCAATTGCTGACGCCATTTGGCCTGCATCTTTTATGATGCAAATACAGGTAACCAGGATCAGCATCCAGTACATCGTTGATCCAGTTGAGCTTCAGAGTTGTTGGTGAGCCTCCTTGCTTTCGGAGGATCCCTTGTTTACTTCAGTCATTTCTTTTTATTATTTGGATGTGGTGGGACTTGTCCAGATATTTATCTCAGTTATTAGAGGCTTCATTTATTGATAGACAGTAGTAGTTCGTGAGTCTTTTTCATTTCCTTTGTTAAATGTTGAGACTTGAATTCCCTCTTTTGGCCAGTGAATGTTTTCTTTAAACATTATGAGTTATCTATTTTAAAGACATTGAGTAAAGTTTTCTTTTGAGCCCTTATAATAGTTGAGTAAAGTCTTCCGCTTAGTATTAAGCCAAGCCAAGGGTTCGCTTGGGGCCAGCAATGGTTCTCGAGTGCCGACCACGCCCAGGGTGTAGGCTCGAGGCATGACCTAAACTATGAAACGCTTCCACCTGCACGTAGAAAAGTCTCATTCTCAAATCGGTCCCACCAATTTATATAAAATGGCGCGAATAAAGTAAACACATTAGAGGGCAGATAATAGTAAAATCAGCACATAAACAAGTTATACAACATAACAGGACTGAGCAATGTGATGCAATGAGATGATGAAATGATGGGATGTTGTGGTGGTACCAAGGTCATTGCATAACCTATTGTATGATCCTTGCCTAGAATTCAGCTTTTAGAAGGACCCATGGGGGATTCGCAGTCCATATACCAATCTCATAATGTCAATATATCATCAACTTGCCACTTAAATCATGGTCAAGGATATAAATAAGGTGTCATGTTTTCTTTCTAAAAAAGATAGTATTTCTCCGCTTTCTCATATTTCCATGAACATTAATGATATGTTGTAAGAGGGTGAATGTATCACAACACATATAACACAAGGCATAATCAATTCATTAGGGATTGTAAATAGTATCAAGTTCCCAAAATCAACAGGTCATGAAATATATTCTCAAATAATAGGGCTAGTGAAATCAGTCTTTACCACTTAGATGTTCAAAAATAAACTCAAGCCCCTAAATCGGGCATCTCAATGAGCAAAAAAAAAGATAAGTCACACAGTTCTCGCTCGGGCAATTACTCAAATATCACAGAATTTCCACAACAATTACAGATATCACACAAGTCCCCACACAAGCTAAGCATCACAATTAGGCATCATACGAACTAAACAAGGAGGTCAACATTTATCAACTTCTAAGACTCATGATACTACTCATTTCATAGTTGATTCCCTAAAAACAATTAATTACTTGTCTCAGTCTATAGGAGGAAAAGTCAAACCTACCTCAAGCCTAACAGTTCACTCTAACAACTCTACCAGAGCACTTCCTTAAACACCCGATCACCGGAACGATCCCCAACTAACAAGAATGGAAAGAGATCATAAAGCAGATCAATGATACCCATATTGGTAGGATGAAAAACCTAGGGTAAAATGGTCTAAAAATAACTTCAAAAATTGAAAGGGTGAAATCAAATTTTTAGTTGAAATACACCTTCTACAAGCCAAGAGGAAGTCGTGGTTGAAAAACCCATTAAAATTGATTAAGAACGAGTTCCAAATCATAAAAATATAATTTCAACAATATAGGGGAAGAACTGAAACCCCACTTTAAAATCAAGGTTTAAAAGAATTTTTCGAAAGGTAAATCTTGACAGAATCGATGAAGAATAAGAAAAGGGAGCTTACCCATACAAGAAATCACAAAATGGCAAGCAAGAATCGCTTCTCAAAGCTCCAACGGTTTAAAAAATGGAGGAAATAGGAATTTTGGAAAGAATCCCGAATTTGAGTTTTGTCCCGATGTGAATTGGTCATCGCGATTGTGAGCCATGTACTCTCGCAATCAGAAAGCACACACAAGAAAGAAATCGTGATTGCGAGACTCTTGTCTACAATCGCGAAGGCTAAGGTCGTGGTCATTACGAATGCAATCCTAGAGGGCCACAATCGTGAAGACCACAAAGGAGACACATCGCGATAGTGAGCCTACACGCCGTGATCGCAAAGGTCCAAATGACCTACACCCGAATTAGAAAACTAACAGTTCCAACTTGAGAAAAAGTCTCTAAATGGACCCTCGAGAATCGTTCGGGATTCGATAAAAATAAACTAAACATGCTACCCCACTAAAATTGACATTCCAAACTCAATGGAATAGTTAGATTTTCCAAAAAGAGTTCAAAGTATGAAATTACCCTACCGGACCACTCTTAAGGCTTAAAACTCAACTTCTCACCAAACGCCCAAATTTCAACCTAAGGCCTCAGAAACCTTACCAACCACTTTAGTAGCTCAAACTCGATGTTCCGGACGCGATGAAACAGACAGAGTTCCCATCCGATGCTCGAAACTCAAAATGTTGACCAAAGTCAACCCTATCAAGAATTCTCAACTCAATAGGGGCTAAATCACCAAAAGCACACTCGATCGCATCGGGGATCACACTAATCATTTTTAAAACACATACTAAGCATGAAAATACTATGGGGAATGGAAAAATGGTTATTTCACAATTAAAAGTAAAATCACAAGAAATAAGATATTATAGAAGGACATGTTAGATCTTATTCAACAACAATGGTCATCGAGTGTTTATTCAATTGACATCAGAAGAAGTAGAATAACATTTTTGTTGGAGCTTGTACTGAGGACACTTAAGTCCAAAATCACACTTGTAGACCCGACTAGCTCCGAAATTGTGAGACTAGATATCATGTTGTGATCGGCTAGGATAAGGGCAAAACTCAATCATTACCGAAAGATTCATGATCTTCTCAGTCGTTATGTAACAGACACAGATTGAGTAAATGAGAGTCTTTTTGGGGTCGAGCTTTATTGATAATTATCCCTATGATTTTATTATCAATAGTCTTCTATTTGATGAAAAATGGAGGACATGACTATAAATAAGAAGATTTCTCTATGTAAGAGAGGCCGGGGCTAGCACCATATCTTCTTTCCCTTATTAGTAGAAAGATTTAGTAATCAAATATAGTTTCTTATTCTTCAAGGTGTTTTTACTATCTGTTGCTTCATTTTTCTTTGTATCTTGATATTTTACTGTAATTTTGTTTTTCTTTTCACAATTCCCTTCCCCGAATAACTTTTCTTTTGAGTTGAGGGTCATTAGTTGTATTATCTCTACCCCACAAAACTAGAAATAAGATTGCATACATCTTATTACCCTCTCTGAACTCCACTTATGGATTACAATAAATATGCTGTTATTGAACTAATTAGTTGGAGAATCATGAATGGCTGTGATTCTTATCGACTCCAACTTGTTGGATTGATATGCAATTATTTTTATTGTATTCCTGGTTCATATTTACAACGAACATTATCTGAAAAATGTTACTTTTGCTAATTAAACTTTGTTTTTTTATTTTAAAAAAATAGACGATATATTTCTAATATAATAGAACTTCACAACAACTTTGAACTTGATAAAATAAGTAATGGAATGATTTTGTTGAAATTCTTTGTTTGGATACTTTCTGAAAACTAAATTATTTATATGAAGTTAGTTCCTTGCTCCCTTAACATGTTGCATAACACTAAAATTCGATCAACGTTACTTATTAAGTTGTTTTATACTAAATTTTTTTCATAAAATGAATTAGTTGTATGTTTAGGTCAATTTTGCACAGTTCTCACAAAATGTAAAATCTTACTTGAAATGAATTAAGATGATATAATTCTCTTTTGAAATTAAACAATAATTATGACTCGATTTCAAATATCATGTCAACAAAAATGCTCTTGATAAAGGGCGTGCGAGAGAAGGTGGATCACTGTAAAAAAAAATAGACTATCTTTTACGTTGACAAACTTTTGAAGAACAAGTCATACAAATATGAAAAACACAAGTGAAAAGTTAAATACTAAAAAGGACAAACACAAAATCACATGGTACATATTTTTTAGGCTCAAAAGTGAAATACTAATGTCACGACCCAGACCGCCGTGATTGGCACCCACACTAACCCTCCAGTGGGAGAAATATTACTATAACCCGACTAAGCAATTTAAAGAACTAAAACATTTAAAGATACGGAAGCAGGTTTAAATGACGAATGAAATATGGAGTTCCCATAAACTCCGATGGATTAACAAAAACAACTAACATAACTCTTCCGGAAATTCAACCCCTAGAACCTGAAAGTCTTTGTAACAAAACTCTACTAATCAACAAGTCTAAGAAAAGGGGGTGCAGCCCCAAAACTAAACATAGGTAAAAGTGTAACTATGTAGTTTGAGTCCGAAAATAATGGACTAAACAAATGAAGGATCCATGGCAGCCTGAAAGAACTAGCTCACCCTCGAATCTGGTCTCGGTCACTGATCCCCTAGCTGAGGTCTATCAGTAGCCGCGTGAAGATGCCCTGTACTCAACAAAGAACGAGCAACTGCAGTATCAGTACACGAAACCACAGTGTACTTGAAGGATCACGCGGCCACTCCAGTAAGCAAAATATAAGCAAGTAATTACAACACAGTAAACACACATATACAGAATGCACAATGCAATTATCATTTCAGGAGCAAGATACAATTTCCCAATATCAATGACAGGTAGACAAGAATACCATAATCACAAGTGGTCCTCCCATGGAACCCACACCCAAACTGTTAGTGTGTCAGAACGTGACACCCGATCGAATAAACATGTGTCGGAACGTGACACTTGATCGAATAAACATGTGTCGGAACGTGACACCCAATCCAATATATGTGTCAAAACGTGACACCCGATCCAATATATGTGTCGGAACATGACACCTGGTCTAGTCAGCACAACCACAGTCACAATCACACCCTTAATGAACAGTACCCATAGTCACACAATCAAGTAACAGGTTCATGGTAAGTAACTGTGCACATATAATCATTTTATTAGGTTCAATTCACATTTCCCTATTCACATACACGCATGCTTACAATGAAGCAATTAACAAGCATATATCACCCAACAGGAAGTTGAACCATCACGTACCTCAAAACCAAGCCTGAATACTCCTAAGACACTTGAGCCTTCCCTTTTCAGATTCTTTCAGCTTGTTCTTGGTCTAAACCAGTTAAGTAATGCAAGGATCAATAAACAAGGCCTTATTTACCTGGATTATAAAAAAAATATCAACTCAAGGATAAACCCAAGATCATAATGCTCAACTAGGGATTTTTCCACTATTAACTTCAGGCCAAAACCATTTCCCAACGATAATTACCCAAGATTCTAAGTTCTAAGAATTGAAATACAGATTAGGGGAGTAATTATCTTACCTTTAGCGCTAGAATTCGTGGAAATCTAACAAGAAACTTCCATGGGTCGTGCCTTAGCTCTTAACAACGAAGTTTTGCAGAAAATAACGTTTTTGGGGTTTTCTCCCAATTTATGTCGCGACTGTCACGCCACAGCGGACCCCATCCCACCACAGCGGCCCAACCCTGGTGGGATTAATCCTGCCCCGGTGGCTTGCACAGAGATAGAAACTCAGAATTTAAGTTTCAATCTCCCATTTCGCAACACACCTTCAACCCTTGACGTTTTAAAACTACCCTTTCATGCCAAGATCAGTTTTGGGAGTTCTACTCGCTCGAATTTGATTCCGTAAAGCCGTACGGGCTCCTTAACATCTTGGCTATCCACTCATGTGATCAAACTCATAATTAAATCCCCCATCCATTACCATATTTCCCCAGACCTCACCTGACTCAGATTTCATCCAAGTCTGGCCTAGGCTAAAATTTCCAAGTTACTACTCAGAAGTTTCTGGCCCAAATTCCTTCCCCATTGGCTTTTCCATAACGACGGGAACATGTCGTTACAATAGATACCAATTTACCCATCACT
The DNA here is from genome assembly GCA_029582245.1 of Solanum etuberosum. Lineage (NCBI taxonomy): Eukaryota > Viridiplantae > Streptophyta > Magnoliopsida > Solanales > Solanaceae > Solanum > Solanum etuberosum. The sequence continues at coordinate 137,587 of JAJONR010000210.1, read as the reverse complement.
CATCCCCGAGTGATAAACTAGGAAAAACTGGCTAAGGCAAGAGTAGAGTAGTACCTCAATCATCAAATAACTGGGGATACTTGTCTCGCATGTGTTTCTCGGTTTCCCAAGTAGCTTCCTCAACCGGACGATGCTTCCATTGAACTTTCATGGAATTTATCTCGTTGGTCCTCATCTTCCGTACATCGCGATCAAGAATTGCAATTGGTTCTTCCTCATACTAAAGGTCTTTGTCTAACAAAACTGAGTCCCACTTTATGATGTAATCTCTGTCCCCATGATACTTCTTCAACATGGACATATGGAACACTGGATAGACTCCAGATAGGCTAGGCGGTAAGGCCAACCTATAAGCCACTGGCCCTAAACAATCAAGAATCTCAAATGGCCCGATGTATCGAGGGCTAAGCTTGCCCTTCTTGCCGAATCTCATCAACTCCTTTATGGGTGACACTTTTAGAAGAACTTGCTCACCAGCCTGAAATGTCATGTCCCTTACCTTACGGTCTGCATGTTTTTTCTGTCGACTCTGGGTTGCTAGAAGCTTAGCTTGGATGCTTATCACCTTATCATGAGCATCTTTCACCAAATCAACCCCCAAAGTATTCACATCTCCAGCCTCAAACCACCCTATGGGTGATCTACATCCCCTCACATAAAGTGCCTCGAATGGTGCCATGTCAATGCTGGAGTGGTAACTATTATTATTGGAGAACTCACACAAAGGTAGGAACTTATCCCAATGCCCTCCAAAGTCAATCACACATGCCCTCAACATGTCCTCTAACCCTTGAATAGTTCTCCCTGACTGCTCGTCTGTTTGTGGATGAAAGTATTTGCTAAAAGTGAGTTGAGTTCCTAACTCCTCATGTAATTTTCCCTAAAACTTGGATGTGAACTGTGTACCGCAGTCCGAGATGATGGAAAGGGGCACCCCATGCAGCCTCACTATCTCCTTCACATAAACCTTAGCCAACTGCTGAGCATTATAATCTACTCTGACTGGAATGAAGTGGGCGGACTTGGTCAGTCTATCAACCACCACCCAACAGCAATCAAACTTCCCCAAGGTCTTGGGTAGACCAAACACGAAATCCATAGCTATCCTTTCCCACTTCCATTCAGGAATTGGCATTCGCTAAAGCAAACCTGCATGCCTTTGGTGCTCATACTTTACATGCTGGCAGTTTTGGCACTTAGCCACAAACTCAGCTATGTTTTTCTTCATGCCAGGCCACCAATAAAGTCGTTCAAATCTCGGTACATCTTGGTCACACCCAGTTGAATCGAATACCGCGAACCATGAGATTATGTCAACATCTTCTGAATCAAGTCATCTACTCGGGGAACACAAATTCTTCCCTTAAAACTGAGAACACCACCCGCGTCAAGAGCCGTATATTGTGCCTTGCAAGACACTGTATTCTTTCTAAGCTCATTGAAACTCTCATCCTCAAACTGCTTGGCCTTGATCTCCTCAATGAATGTGGGCCTAACCTCAATGTTGGCTAACACCCACCTTTCTCTGAGATGCCCAACTGTATGAACTTAGACTCTAAGGTTTGAATCTCCTTGGCCAAGGGTGGCTTGGACACACCCAAGCAAGCTAGACTACCCATACTCACCGTCTTTCGGCATAATGAGTCTACCACCACGTTAGCCTTACCCGGATGATACTGGATGGTAACATCATAATCCTTGAGTAACTCCATCCACCTTCGCAGTCTCAGATTCAGGTCCTTTTGAGTAAATACATGGTGTAGACTACGATGGTCAGTAAACACCTCACATTTGACACCATAAAGGTAATGCCGCCAGATCTTAAGAGCAAACACTACCGCTGCCAACTCCAAATCATACGTCGGGTAGTTTCTCTCATGCACCTTCAGCTGCCGCGATGCATAAGCTATGACATTCTTATCCTACATCAACACAATACCCAAACTCGAATGTGAAGCATCACAATAAACAATGAAATCTTTACCTTCCACCGGCAATGCCATAATAGGTGCTGTGGTCAGAAGAGTCTTGAGCTTTTGGAAGCTCTCTTCACATTATTCAGTCCACTCGAAAGGCACCTCCTTTTTGGTCAGCCTTGTAAAAAGTGTGGCGATAGAAGCAAAAAATTTTACAAACCGTCGATAGTAGCTTGCGAGCCCCACAAAACTCCTAACTTCAGTCACAGAGCTAGGCCGGACCCAATTCTTGACTGCTGCGATCTTTTGGGGATCTACCATTATCCCTTCCCTTGAAACCACATGCCACAAAAAGGCAACTGAAGTCAACGAAAACTCACACTTGGAAAATTTGGCATACAACTTCTGTTTCCCAAGGACACCCAAAACAATACGAAGATGGTCGGCATGCTCTTCCTTACTCTTCGAATAAACCAAAATGTCGTCAATAAAGACGATAACAAAAGAATCCAGGAATGGTTTGAACACACCATTCATCAAACTCATGAAAGTCGTAGGTGCATTGGTCAACCCAAACGACATCACTAAAAACTCATAGTGCCCATAGCGGGTCCTGAATGCCGTTTTTAGTACATCCGCAGGCCTAATCTTTAACTGATGATAACTAGACCTTAGGTCAATTTTTGAGAATACTGATGCACCCTGCGACTTGTCAAAGAGATCATCTTTCCGAGGCAACGGATACTTATTTCGAATGGTCACCCTATTCAACTGCCGATAGTCTGTGCACATCCTCATACTACCATGCTTCTTCTTAACAAACAAGACAGGTGCTCCCCACGGGGAAGCACTAGGACGGATGAAACCTTTATCAAGAAGCTCCTGGATTTGAGCTTTAATATCTCTCAATTCTGCCGGAGCCATGCGATAAGGAGGAATGGATATGGGGCGAGTGTCGGGCTCCAAGTCAATGCAGAAATCTATATCCCTATCCGGAGGCATACCAGGCAAATCGGTAGGAAACACTTCCTTGAATTCAGACACTACAGGAATAGACTCAATATAGGGATACTCGGCATCAACATCCCGAATATGAGCCAAATACGCCAAAAAACCCTACCCCACCAGTTTTGTAGCCCGAACGAAAGATATGACCTTAGCTGGCTTAGGTTTGTACACCCCTTCCCACTCTAACCTTTCCCTACCCGGGATCTCTAGAGTTACTGACTTAGCATTACAATTAAGCACAACATAACAGGGGGACAACCAAGTCATGCCTAAGATTATATCAAAGTCAGTCATATCCTGAATAACCAAATCAGCCCAAGTCTGAAAACCCATAAACATAACAGGACAAGCACGATATACATGGGTGACTATGACAGACTCTCCAACTGGGGTAGAAACATGGATGGGGGCATCAAGCACATCACAAACCGCATCAAATCCCAAGGCAAATTGAACTGACACATATGAATAAGTAGAACCCGGATCAAACAAAACAGTAGCCATCCGGTCACAGAAAAGAATAGTACATGTGATCACTGCATCATACGCCTCAGCCTCGGTCTTGACCAGAAAGACATAAACCTGAGCCCTGTCATCTTGACGGACAACCTCCTTTCCTGGTTGCACTGCTCCTCTACATGCATTATCATTTCCCCGGCCTCCACGGCCTCATTGATTCCCTTCTCGCCCACCTTGTGGATGTCCTCTGCCATTACTAGTGTTGCCCGTGGGTACCACTGCTCTAGTCTGCTGCTACACGGGGTCAGATAGGCGCGGATGGGGACAATCTCTCCTCATATGCCCAGGTTCTCCCCAATTGTAACAACTGCGGTCAAAAGACGGCCTGCTGCCAGACAAGGTGCGGCTCCCTGGCTATCCTAATTAGGATTCTACTGTGGAGTTCCAGAGTAACCACCCGTAGAAGCTGGCATGGCTGACTGAATTGGCCAAGCTGCAAGTGCCGGCCTACCTGAACCTCTGGAGTAGGACCCATGAAAGTTACCTGCGTTCTTGGGCTTCTTAGCCAACGCCTTGGCCTGCCCATCACGTCAAACTCCTTCCACCTTCTTCACAAAGTCTGTCACCTCATTAAAACTTTTACCTGCAGAGGTCAGGTGAACAAACAATACTTGTAATTCGAGGTTCAATCCCTTGACGAAGAGACGAATCCTCTCCTCCTTTGTAGTCACCAACTGTGTAGCATATCTAGACAAGGCATGGAACTTAGCCTCATAAGCAACTACAGTCATACCACCCTACTCCAAGGCTATGAACTCATCCTTCTTGTGATCCCTCAAAGTCTGGGGCACATACTTCTCCAGAAATAAAGCATGGAACTGCGTCCAAGTGAGTGGGGGTAAGACTGGCGATCTGCATTCCAGATAGGCCCTCCACCACTGCTTAGCCTCACCTTGAAGCTGGAAAGTCACGAACTCTACTCCATGCTGGTGTACAATGCCTAACTTGTGAAGTCTCTCATAGCATTCCAGAATGAACTCATAGGCATCCTCACTCTCAGAACCACGGAACACAGGCGGCTTCAGCTTCAGAAACTTAGTCAACATCTCATGCTCAGTACCAGTCATCACAGGACCCAATAGGGGATGAAAAAGGCATCAGTGCCTAATGCTCCATCCACATTGGGAACAGTAGCAGCAATGGGGTGGTTGACTGGAGGTTGAGCAACTTGCACTGCGGGAAGGACTCCAAAGCCGGCCAACCCCCTCAGAAAATTCATGATCTGCTGAGCTATCACTAGGTCTAAGGGAGGAAGACCTGTAGTCTCAGCCTGTTCGTCCTCCTCTGGTCCAACATCCTCCTCGTTTTCGATCTCCACATTCTCTTCCACCTCTTCTTGGGGTGCTGGAGGGGCCTCTTCCTTGGGAACATTCTCAACTGGGGCTTCACCCCTGGCGGGTGCTACCCTTCCTCTTCCTCTACCCCTGCCTTGACCACGACCTCTTGCTGTGGGCTCCTTTGCTGGCTCATTGATGGGAGCTACAGGGCCTGACGTAGTTGTATCGCGTGTTAACCATATTCGAGCTGAAGAGGAAAGGAGATTAGATATCAATTTGGATCACCCGATACCAATTGGAATCAAGTCATAGCACGAAAGGTGAAGAAGACAGAGAGATTTCCTAAAGTCCTATAGCCTCTCGAACAAAAGTACAGACGTCTCCGTACCATTCCGCAAGACTCTACTAGACTTATTTTGGTACAATGAGATCAACGAACCTAGAGCTCTAATACTAATTTTTTTACGACCCAAACCGCCGTGATTGGCACCAACACTAACACTCCGGTGGGAGAACCATTACTACAACCCGACTAAGCAACTTAAAGAACTAAAACATTTAAAGATACAGAAGCAGTTTAAATGACGAATGAAATATGGAGTTCCCATAAACTCCGAAGGTTAAGAAAAGACAACTAACATAACTCTTGCAGAAATTCAGCCCCTAGAACCTGAAAGTCATTGTACCAAAACTCTACTAATCAACAAGTCTAAGAAAAGGGGGTGCAACCCCAAAACTAAACATAAGTAAAAGTTTAGCTATGTAGTCTGAGTCCGAAAAGAATGGACTAAACAAATGAAGGATCCATGGCAGCCTCAAAGAACTGACTCACCCTTGAATCCGGTCTCGGTCACTGATCCCCTAGCTGAGGTCTATCAGTAGCCGCGTGAAGATGCCCTGTACTCAACAAAGAACGAGCAACTGCAGTATCAGTACACGAAACCACAGTGTACTTGAAGGATCACGCGGCCACTCCAGTAAGCAAAATATAAGCAAGTAATTACAACACAGTAAACACACATATACAGAATGCACAATGCAATTATCATTTCAGGAGCAAGATACAATTTCCCAATAGCAATGACAGGTAGAAGAGAATACAATAATCACAAGTGGTCCTCCCATGGAACCCACACCCAAACTGTTAGTGTGTCGGAACGTGACACTCGATCGAATAAACATGTGTCGGAACGTGACACCTGATCGAATAAATATGTGTCGGAACGTGACACCCAATCCAATATATGTGTCGAAATGTGACACCTGGTCCAGTCAGCACAACCACAGTCACAATCAGACCCAAAATGAACAGTACCCATAGTCACACAGTCAAGTAACAGGTTCATGGAATGTAATCGTGCACACATAATCATTTCATTAGGTTCAATTCACGTTTCCCTATTCACATACACGCATGCATACAATGAAGCAATTAACAGGCATATATCACCCAACAGGAAATTGAACTATCACCTACCTCGAAACCAAGCCTGAATCCTCCTAAGACACTTGAGCCTTCCCTTTCCGAATTCTTTCAACTTGTTCTTGGTCTAAAACAGTTAAGTAATGCAATGATTAATAAACAAGGCCTATTTTACCCGGATTATAACAAAAATATCAACCCAAGGCCAAACCCAAGATTCTAATGCTCAACTAGGGTTTTTCCCACCATTAACTTCATGCCAAAACCCTTCCCCAAAGATAATTACCCAAGATTCTAAGTTCTAAGAATCGAAATACGGATTAGGGGAGTAATTATCTTACCTTTAGCGCTAGAATTCGTGGAAATCTGACAAGAAACTGCCTTGGGTCGTCCCTTAGCTCTAAAGAACGAAGTTTTGCAGATAATAACGTTTTTGGGGTTTTTCCCCGATTTAAGTCGTGACTGTCCCGCCACAGCGGACCCCATCCCGCCACAGCGGCCCCGTCCTGGCTGGATTAATCCCACCCCGGCGGCTTGCACGGAGACAGAAACTCAGAATTTGAGTTTCAAACTCCCATTTCGCAACACACATTCAACCCTTGACGTTCTAAAACTACCCTCTCACGCCAAGATCAGTTTCAGGAGTTCTACTCCCCCGAATTCGATTCCGTAAAGCCGTACGGGCTCCTTTACGTATTGGCTATCCACTCATGTGATCAAACTCATAATTAAATCCCCCATCCATTACCATATTTCCCTAGACCTCACCTGACTCAAATTTCATCCAAGTCTGGCCTAGGCTAGAAATTTCCAAGTTACTACTCAGAAGTTTTCTGGCCCAAATTCCTTCCCCATTGGCTTTTCCATACTGACGGGAACAGGTCGTTACAACTAAATCACATGGTACATATTTTTTAGCTCAAAAGTGAAATACTAAATAGGACAAATACAAAATCACATGATACATATTTTTAGGCTCGAAAGTGTACAATGTACTCTCCAATTTATTCCGATCTGCAAGGGGATAATTGCCCTTCTTCCCTTTCTGATGTTCAACATAAATTAGTTTTTGTGATGCATAATATCGTTCCACATGTTTATTCTTTCATTACTGCTGGACCACATAATTCAGGCTTAGGTCAAAATTTTCTTCTCTATTCATGTGAATATATTATCATTCAATTATAGATATATTTTTTATGATGACTGAGTTTCCTTTTATCGTTTTGATATGTATAGCAACTCTTAAAAATATTTAGCGAATGATTTCGTCGAAGAAAGATATATTTTCTAGATGTTCTTTCAAAGATGTTAACTCATAAAATGCTCCTTTTTGTTTGCAAAGAGAAAGCATTTTCCTCTTCTTAAGAATGTCTAGCTTGCACCTACGTGATATCAATATAACTGACATAATTACAATAAGAGATATGCAAATGAGGATATATATGTTATCCCCGGCATATTAAGATACATTAAATTAGTACTAATTGTAGAACAAACAAACTATGTGTTTAGCAACATTTAGTCTAGGCTATTCATTGAAGTAGTTTTCTTCGTTTTTTTTTTTTGTGTAAAAGGCGGTTTTATTCAGTATTAAGTTAAATCATACATAGTAGGAGTATTTAGGAGATCCTAATCCATCTTTGTCCACTTGTAGTTTTAACAGTGCATCTTCTGAAGAAAGTAATTTGACAGTCTAAACGGTCAAATTTCAATTCAAGATTTCAAGTTTTAAATTTCACCTTTCCATTCATTTTGTGTTTGTCTAACTACTTAAATTTTAATTGCTTATTTTTAGCTAGCCTTACTTAACATTGTAGGAATGGGAGGAATTTCCCTTCGTTGATCAGCTCTCTCCGTAAACGGTGCTTGCTTATATATCTCTTTCCCTATCGGAAGGTATACCTTACCTGGTAAGATTTTGATACAATGAGGGCTAAGCTTCATAAAGGGAGTGAGAACTAAGCTTTCATAAAATTGTAATTAAAATCTCTAATGCTACAAGCTTTTGTGAAATGAAAAAATTTCAACTAATCTGACCTTTCTGTCATGCTTCTATTTTCTCAGTTATTGAGAAAGCAAAATGTTAGGCCCTTCACAATTTGTCTGATTTTATGAATTGTGACAATTGCCCAATTGCCCTTCACAAAATTGAGTGACCAATTCTTATTTATGATTTCTTAATATGTGTGTAAAAATGAAAATGATCAACTAATATGAGACGGAGGGAATAACTGAATTTGTGAGCCAATGTATACATATTAAGAAATACATTGAAGGATATATTATTTGACACCCTTAAATATTACCAATCTTGATACTTCAGCCAAGCGAAGCACATTAAAGCTTCTATTTGCTCAGTTATTGAGAAAGCAAAATGTTGGGCCCGTGCTCAGCACGGACATCACCATCTAATACCCAAATATACAAAACTTATGTAGGTCAATTGCTAATTGGATTAGAAAAAATAGCATAAAATAAATTTCAAAAATAAAATAATTATTTTGGGTCAAACAATGTTAACCTTTTTATTTAGGCACTTTAGGTTTTAAAACAAGATCTAAAATCAATGTGATATTTTCTTTATTTAAAAAAAAAACAACTAACATTTTTAAATATCCATCAAAAATAACATCTTACAAAATTTCAAAAATGAAGAAGTTCATGCTATACATGACATAAAAAAATATTATTTTATCATGTCAAAACTTTTAAATTAAAAATTTAGTTGAGTAATTTTACAAAAGAAAAATATGTGACCTTATTGATACAAAAAGATTTAATTATTTTACTAAATAAATTCTCAAAACTAAATGACTTTTGAGATATTTACGTCAGCGCCACATCATCCTTACGTCAGCGCCACATCATCAAATTGTCAGATTTTTATAAAAATTTAAAAAATTCATGTTATTTAATTCATTCTTCTTCATTACTATCACTACACCCACCATAACCACTAAAACACTCTATTTCCACCATTAAAACTTATAGCAATCACCATGAAAATTGTAACCCACCACCAAATTCATTCCTTCTCCACCACCAGATTCAATGTCTACTATCAAATTCATTTTTTTACCACCAACTGTTTCTCACTCAAATATTATTTGGGCAAGATGAAGTAAAGGACAATCAAAGTTGAAAGAAATGAGAAGAAGATGGTGTATTATTACAACGGAGAATCGAAGCGGAACTAAAGTGGGTTGGGGTGCTATATTGACGGAAAACTGAAGCGGTGAGGGTTTCTATATAGATGGGCGGAGAGTTGAAGTGGGGGGTGGAGTGCTATATCTACGAATGGAGAACTGAAATGGGGGTGGGGGAATTGGGATATGACATCGATAATTGAGGAGGAGAGGATAATTTTTAAAAAAAATATTAAAAGTTTTAATTTAAATTGTACTCTTGATATGTAGCTTATTTTAAATCTCTAATATACAAAAATGTTTTCCTCATTAGTGAATTTCAAGTCAAGAAAAAAATAAAAGAAAAATAAAATTTCTTTCGATATTATACAAATGGGATAAGGCACAAGTATCCCCCTAGACTATGACCGAAATTCCAGAGACACACCTTAACTAATCTAAGGTCCTATTACCCCCCTAAACTCATTTTTTGTGTAATTTTGTACACCTTTTGGCTTACGTGGCACACTCCGTGACTCGACTTAAGTGAGGCGCGTGGGAGATGTTTGGAAGCCACGTAGGTTAAAAAGGTGTAGAAAATTATAAAAAAAAAAATAAGTTCAGGGGGGTAATAGGACCTTAGTATAGTTAAGGTGTGTCTCTGGGATTTCGGTCATAGTCTAGTGGGTACTAATGCCTTATCCCTTATACAAATTGATGAAAAATACTGAAAAAATCCACCGGCAATTTAAGTATGTTGTGAAAAAATTAATTGTATTTCTAAAAATGATAAAATTTGACTCTATTTCACAATGAAAAATAGAAATTTAATTAAAAAGATGTCAACTTAAATCTTAATGTTAATTCATTATGTGTACTAATTAATTGTGAAAATGTGCAATTGAAAATGGACACATGTCCATATTAGTCAGATTTTAATACTTTCTTTTTGTCTCTCACATGCCTCCAAGAGAGTGAGCACACTCTCTGTGCCACCTAAGCGTCGAAGGTATATTTATTACACTTTAAAATAATTCAGGGGGGTCATAGGACTCATATATAGTTAAGGTGTGTCGCTGAAATTTCGTTCATAGTTGAAGGGGGTACTTATGTCTTATTCCCAAAATAGTCAAACATAAGTTTGCTAAAATGGTGATAAAATATAAGTTGTAACTACTATTTAGTAAATTATTAATGTTGGTTCCTTTTTTATCCACCAACATTAGGATAAGAATGACATGTGAAAAATGGAAAGTTATTATGAACAAATTCAAGTATAGAGCAAAAAATAAAAAAAATACAAGTATAAGGAATTAAATATTTATGTTTTAATTAGTGGGTTGGGTTGCATCGGGATGGCTCACTACTAAATATATTTTTTAGGAAAATTATATAATTATACGACTTAAGAAAATAAATTTCTACTATTTGAATTAATTACAAAAATTATTGTTTTCCTTCTTTCTATCTTAACATCCGGATACATCACTCCATTTCTATCATATACATTATAACTTTATTTGTGTACAATGTATCTGGTACAAATGTTATTGTTGATACATAAATCTAATTATTTCAAACCAAAATTAGTATGAATCTGGTTTATAATAATGTATCTGATACATAACTTATGTATTTGTTTGCTATATATCTGACAAGAAAGAATATATTTGTGAGTTCTAAAAAAATCAGGATTATTGTAATTTGAGAAACTTTCAAGAAAGAAGGTAATTAGCGCTCAAATTATTAAAATTTCTGTACTTTATACTAATTTTTTAGTGGTCAATATTTAATATTTAATAATCATGAAAAATAAGTCTTGTACTATATTAGTATATTTATATTTTATTAAGTGAATAATATTTTTAGTACACAGTAGTCAATATTTTTATGTAGATTAAAATTTAAAGAAATCATTTAATAAAAAATAAATAAAATTCTTTTAATAAAATACTATGAACTTTTTGAATATAATTAATAATAAGACATGACGAAGAAGAAAACGAAAAAGGTAGAAATAAAACCTCTGAATTTCTACTTTTACCTCTATTAGTATTACCTTAGACAAACTTTTCAGCTTTTTACATCAAATTCATTGTGCTAATTTAATTAAAATAACAAAAAATAAATATAAGAAGCCCAGCAGCCAAGTTTGATCCTACGGGCAGCATCCCAACCGGTATACACCCCAAAGAGAAAATTAGGTTGTGAAGTGAGTGACTATATCCAACAATCATTTGTCAATATCGTTTCTAAAAATAAAATAATAGAAATAAATGAAACGAGTATACCAAATTCTTGCAACAAAATAAATACTTGACTCGTATGGTAGCATAATTTCACTTGATTAGTTAATAATGATATTTAATCCTTCATACTTTTGATTATTGAGTTACCTAATAAGTCAAAATAGTAATAAAGTAATAAACTATTAACTATTAACTAACTAGTATTAAGCATTAATGAATAGTAATAACTAAAAAGTAATATTGTAATAATAATAATCTTGCTAGCATTTTAAGAAAAATAATAAATTAATAACTAATAATAACAAGTTATATAAGTAATATTATAATAATAATAATAATAATCTTATTAACACTTTAAGAAAAATAATAAATTAATACCTAATAAAAATAAGTAATGGAGTAACTAATAAATGATATTGTAGAGATATATATTTCTAATATGATAGAAGTTTAAAACAACTTTGAGCATGTTAAAATAAGTAATTATACAATTTTGTTGAACTTGTTCCCTTAACATGTTGCATAACACTAGAATTCGACCAGTGTTACTAATTAAGTTATTTTTTACTCATTTTTTTCATTAATGAATTAGCTGTATGTTTAGGTCAATTTTACACGTTTCTCACAAAATGTAAAATCTTACTCGAAATGAATTAAGATGATATAGTTTGCTCTTTTGAAATTAAACAATAATTATGACTTGGTTTCAATATCATGTGAACAAAAATGTCCTTGATAAAGAGCGTGTCAAAAAAGGTGGATCACTGTAAAAAACAAACAAACTTTTACACTGACAAACTTTTGAAGAACGAATAATACGAATATGAAAAACACAAGTAAAATGTGAAATACTAAATAGGATAAATACAAAATCACATGATACATATTTTTAGGCAAGATTATGACATAGCAAAAGAAATAAATTTATGAGGTCATTGATAAAGTGGGTTAAAGGTATATATCATTTTGCAATGACTATAGGATTGGACAAAGCTTACGTAGGTCAATTCCAAATTGGATTAGAAAAAATAAAATAATTATTTAGGGTCAAACAATGTTAACCTTTTTACTTAGGCACCTATATTTTAAAGCAAGATCTAAAATCAATGTGATATTTCCTTTATTGAGAAAACACAATCAACAACATTTTTTTATATATCCATGAAAAATAACATCTTATAAAATTTCAAAAATGAAGAAGTTCTTGCTATACATGACATTAAAAAATATTATTTTATCATAGCAAAATTTTTAAATTACAAATTTAGTAGAATAATTTTACAAAAGAAAACTTTTGATCTTATTGATACAAAAAGAAATTTAATAATTTTGTTAAATAAATTCTCCTAATTGAATGACCTTTTTTGATATTTACTCGTAGATAATATCAAAATAGTTAAACATAAGTTTGCTAAAATTGGTGACCAAATCTAAGTTGTAACTACTATTTAGTAAATTATAAATATTGGTTCCTTTTTTATTAGTGTACTTGCATGATAAGAATGACATGTGAAAAATGGAAAGTTATTATGAAACAAATTCAAGTATAAAGCAAAAAATCAATAATAAAAATTTTCAAGTATAAAGAATTATTATTTGTTTTAATTAGTGGACTGGGTTGCATCGGAATGGTTCACTACTATATATATATTTTTAGGAAAATTATGTAATTATACGATTTAAGATAACATAATTTTTAAAAATCTCTACCATTTGAATTAATTATAAAAATCTATTTTTTCCTTCTCTATATCTTAACATCTGAAATTTCGGATATATCACTCCATCTCTATCAGATACATTACGACTTTGTTTGTGAGCAATGTATTCGGTACAAAAATTATTGTTGATACATAACACCAATTATTTCAAACCAAAATCAGTATAAATCTGGTTTATAATTATATATCCGATACATAACTTATATATCATTTGTTACGTATCTGACGAAGGAACAATGTATCTGTGAGTTCTGAAAAATTCAGGATTATTGTAATTTGAGAAACTTTCAATAGAATGTAACTAACACCCAAATTATTAAAATTTTTGTACTTTATATTAATTTTTAGTGCTCAATATTTAATAATCATAAAAAGATAAGTCTTGCACTGTATTTGTATATTTTTTTATATTTTATTAAGTTGAATAAATTTTTTAGTATACAGTAGTCATTATTTTTATGTAGATTAAAATTTAAAGAAATCATTTTATAAAGCAATAATAAAAATTTAATTATTTTGATGATCTTATTAACTTACGAGTTATAATTTCACTTGATTAGTTAATAATGATATTTAATCTTGATACTTTTGATCATTGAATTACCTAATAAATCAAAATAATAATAAAGTAATAAACTCATAACTTTTAACTAACATGTATTAAGTATTAATGAATAATAATAACTTATAAGTAATAACTAAAAAGTAAAATTGTTATAATAATCTTGCACGCATTTTCAGAGAAATAATAAATTAATAACTAATAATGATCAGTTATATAAGTAATATTATTTAATAGTAATCTTATTAGCACTTTAAAAAAATAATAAATTAATAACTAATAAAAATAAGTAATTGAGTAACCAATAAGTGATATCGTAGAGATATGAGAAATAATGAGTTTTGAGAAAGTTGAAATTAAATATTAAATTCTTGAAAGATAAAAGAGTAGAGAAATTAAGAGAATATGGAAAAATACTTATACATGAATGAGGAGGTTCTTTTTTTTTTGGAAAAAACCGTAATAAAATATGAGATTAGATTTCTAATTTTTCACAATGGTCAAAAAATTGACAAAGAGATTCTCTAAAAGTTCGTGCCTCCAATGGATATTCCTTTGTCTTGGATTGGTTTGATATGGACTTCTACCGATTTGGGCCGATTTCGGATTGACCCGATCTCATATGATTGCCACCCTAAGTTTGAAAAATGCACAAGTATCCCCTCAACTATACGCGAAATTCCAACGACACACCTTAACTATACATGAGACCTATTACCCCCCTGAATTATTTTAAAGTGTAATAAACGCACTTTATTACGCCTAAGAAATGTGAAAAGACAATCTTTTTTTAAAAAAAATTTGGTAAAAAGGCAAGATAACTCATTTCCTTCCAAGGGAATTTAGTACAACTGTGATAAAGGTATGTTCATCCTTGAAAACGAAACATGTTTATCAGGGATACATGTTCTTTAATAGTGTCTCTAATTCAATTTATATGAGATATTTAAGACTTTGTACAACAGCATGTTTCCGTCGTTATAGAAAAGCCAATGGGGAAAGAATTTGGACCAGCAAAACTTTTGAGTAGTGACTTGAGAATTCCTAGCCTAGTCCAGATTTGGATGAAATCTGAGTCAGGTGAGGTCTAGGGAAATCTGGTAATGAATGAGAGAGTTATTTATGAATTTGATCACATGAGTGGATAACCAAGACGTAAGGAACTCGTACGGCTTTCAGGAATCGAATTCGGGCGAGTAGAACTCCCGAAACTGATCTTAGCGTGAGCGGGTAGTTTTTGAACGTCAAGGGTTGAAGGTGTATTGTGAAATGGGAGTTGGCAACTCAAATTTTGACTCTCTGTCTCCGTGCAAGCTTCCAGGGCGGGATTAATTCCGCCAGGGCGAGATCGCTGTGGCGGGATGGGGTCCGCCGTAGCCGGCCAGTCGCGACTTAAGTCGGGGAAAAACTCCAATTTCATTATTTTTCTGCAACTTTCATTCTAGAGAGCTAAGAGACGACCCAGGGCAAGTTCTTGACAGTTTTCCACATCTTCTAGCGCTAAAGGTAAGGTTTTTACTCCCCTAATCCATTTTTCGATCCGTAGAACTTAGATTCTTGGGTAATTATCATTGGGAGAGGGTTTTCACCTGAAGTTAATGGTGGAAAAAGCCCTAAGTTGGGTATTGGGATTTTGGATTTTGCCTAGGGTTGATAGTGTCGATTGTAATCCGGGTAATTAGGCCATGTTTATTGATCCTTGCTTAATTGATTGTTTTAGACCACGAACAAGTGGATAGAATCCGGAAAGGGAAGGCTCAAGAGTCTTAGGAGGATTCAAGCTTAGTTTCGAGGTAGGTGATGGTTTGATTTCATGTTTATGTGCTATATGTCGGTAATTACTTCATTGTAATGCATATATGTATGTGAATGAGGCACTGTAGATCAAACCTAATGAAATGAGTACGAATGAACAATTGCATTCCATGAGCCTAATACTTGATTGTATGATTATGAGTATGTACATTATGGGTGTGATTGTGATTGTGGTTGTGCTGATTGGATCGGGTGTTACGTTCTGACACATATATTGGATCAGGTGTCACGTTTCGACACATATACTGGATCGGGTGTCACGTTCCGACACACTAACAGTTTGGGTATGAGTTCGATGAGAGAACCATTGTACTGTCGTATTTGCTTGTTATTGAGAATGTGCAATTGTAAATTACTCCTGAAATGATAACTGATTTATATATTTTGTATATGCGTGTTTGCTGTGTTGTGATTACTTGTATATGTTTCACTTACTGGAATAGCCGCGTGATCCTACCAGTAAACTGTGGTTATGTATTGATACTACACTTGCTCGTTCTTTGTTGAGTACATGGAATCTTTAGGCGGCTACGAATAGACCTCAGCTAGGAGATTAGTAATCGAGACCGAATTCAAGGGTGAGCCAGTTCTTTCAGACTACCATGGGTCCTTCAATTTTGTTTAGTCCCTTCCTTTCGAACTCAGACTGTTCTAGTAGTTTTGCTTATGTTAGTTTCGGGTTGTACCCTTTCTTAGACTTGCTCATTTTAGTAGTTTTGGTACAATGATTTTCAGATTCTAGGGGTTTTTTTCCGTAATAGTTTTGATAGTTGTCTTGGTTAAACTTCAGAGTTTATGGGAACTCCATATTTCATAGAAATTTAAACCTGCATCCGTATCTTTAAATGTTCTAGTTTTCGTTACCTTGTTTAGTTGGGTTGTAGTAATGGTTCTCCCACCGGAGGGTTAGTGTGGGTGTCAATCACGACGGTCTGGGTCGTGACAAAGTTGGTATCAGAGCCCTAGGTTTGTTGATCTCATTGTACCAAAATGAGTCTAGTAGAGTCTTGTGGAACGGTACAGAGACATTTGTACTTTTATTCGAGAGGCTATAGGACTTTAGGAAATCTCTTTGTTGGTATCTGGGTGATACAAATTGGTATCTTTTCTCCTTCACTCTATAGTCAAAACTAGAGCAACAGAATTGGTAACACCAACACTACCAAGAGAGGATGTGTCCTTGAAAATAGCCATGTTTCCCCAATTCACTGTGGTTATGTAATGACTAGTGACAAACATGAGGTTTTATTTATGTTATTAAGGTTGAAATCTTCGTTCTTCATGGGTACTGAATCTGAATATCCTTACGATTTTCTGGTTGATTGTCGTGAGCTACTTTATAAGACGAATAAGTTAGAATATCAGTTCAAGGGAGACGCCAAAATGTGGTGGTGGTCTCATGTTGAGTGCCGATCAGTAAATGCACTGCTCATGACTTGGGAAACATTTTATAGCTTTCTTTATGGAGAAGTATATACCCTGAACTTTGAGGGATAAGAAGTAGAGAGGGTGAAGCCAGAAGACTTTGCCAAGGTGGCAACATTCAAGAAGTTTTATAAGGGACGGCTAGATAATGGACACCATTACTTTGGGGAATGCATTTAGTATTGATGTCATAACATGTATGAGTTGCTTAGTAAATGATGAAATTATGTTGCAACAGTTGAGGTTAGAATCTCTACTACAATTCCTAGATTGAGTGTTTATTAAATAGGGTCATGATACGACTACTCCAATAGCAGTGATGCTTACTTGGTTAAGTTATCAAGTGTGTTACAATTGTGGAGAACCTGGACATATGAGGAGAGATGTCCCCATCCGTGAATGTCTGACCCCGTGCCGCAGCAGACCAAAGCAGTAGTACCTGCGGGCAGCGGTAATAATGGCGGAGAACGTCCATAAGGTGGGCGATGAGGGAATCAGCGAGGCCGTGAAGGCTGGGGAAATGGTAATGCAGGTAGAGGAGCAGTGCAGCAAGGCAAGGAGGTTTGCCCGTCAAGATGACAGGGCTCAGTTTTATGCCTTTCCGGGCAAGACCGAGGTTGAGGCATTTGATGCAGTGATCACTGGTACTATTCTTATATGTGACCGGATGACTACTGTATTGTTTGATCCGGGTTCTACCTATTCATATATGTCAGTTTAGTTTGCCTTGGAATTTGATGCGGTTTGTGATGTGCTTGATGCCCTCATCCACGTTTCTACCCCAGTTGGAGAGTTAGTCATAGTCACTTATGTATATCGTACTTGTCCTGTTATGTTTATGGGTTTTCAGACTTGGGCCGATTTGGTTATTCTAGATATGAATGACTTTGATATAATCTTTGGCATGACTTGGTTGTCCCTCTATTATGTTGTGCTTAATTGTAATGCTAAGTCGATAACTCTAGAGATCCCGGGTAGGGAAAGGTTAGAGTGGAAAGGGTGTACAAGCCTAAGCCAGCTAAGGTCATATCTTTCGTCCGGGCTAGGAAACTTGTGGGGGAGGGGTGTTTGGCGTATTTGGCTGATATTCGGGATGTTGATGTTGAGTCTCCCTCTATTGATTCTATTCCTGTAGTATCTGAATTCAAGGAAATATTTCCTACCGATTTGCCTGGTATGCCTCCGGATAGAGATATAGATTTTTGCATTGACTTAGAACCTGGCACTTGCCGCATCTCCATTCCTCCTTATCGCATGGCTCCGGAAAAATTGAGAGAGCTTAAAGATTAAATCCTGGAGCTTCTTGATAAAGGTTTCATCCATCCTAGTGTTTCCCCGTGGGGTGCTCCTGTCTTGTTTGTTAAGAAGGAGGATGGCTGTATGAGGACCGGTGATTTTATCTTAAGCCATAAATGAGTGGATTGATACCGGAATGACAAGTTTATGGATAAAGAAAGTCCCATTCAGTATACTTGGGTGAAGGCAATTGAAGATTTTAGTAAGAAAGTGCGTATAAAATTGGGTTAGTCCTTTGAATTTGATGAGTATACCTGATTTTGAGGTGTCTTATCGATGAAAAGGTTGACTTCGTAGTGATAGCCAGGGCTAACTGAGCATAATGGTAATAAGAGTTCGTGATGGATTGTGATGGGATGCAACTATATAACAAGATTGTTGGTTAAGCGAATTTTGTATAGTAATTACGACTTGCGAGTATCTAAGGTTGTGGTTTTCTAATATTTGGTGAGTAACGTGGTGGTATGGGAAGTTTTAAGAGATGGTGGGACACCACTCGAATAGAATTTAAAAGAGCTAGAGTCATAATGAAGAAAAAAAAATAGTGGGATGTAGTACAGCCTTTAGAGAGAGGCAAGAGCAAGAATATTTTATTTGATTGCAAAGGCTAGAGAGGTATCTTCAGAGGGTTAGATAATTGGGTTCAGAGACACGTGATTTCATTCGTTTTGCTGTGACTATGGTAATAGTGTCACGGGTCCATCAGATTGGTTAAAAACTATTGAAAAAAACTTGAGAAAGGAGTGCACGAACATTAGCTCGAGGGTGATGATAAGTGCTTTGATTTTCTTTTTGAGTTTAGTAATGAGTACAATTGAATTTTTAGCGAAAGATATTATAAGATTGATGGAGAGGAGATCAATGATAAGCGAAGATTCATGAATTTATAAAAATCTTCAAGGTATAAGCTAATGTTTATAGATAAGGGGATTATGTTATACGGTTGAATTTACAATTCAGATTTTTCATTGTAAGTCTACATTCGTGGTGATATATTTTGTCAAGTTATGAATTTGCAAGGTGAGAAATAATCAATTGTATCAGGTATTGAGCATTTGAAGGGACTTACACCTGGGTTGAGTCGTAAAGTTTATTATTGTTGATTGTTAAAGCACTTAAGAAAGGTTTTCATTTAAAAAGTGTTGGTTTAGAGTATGGTAAATGGTCGGAGTGTTTATGATGGTTGTGAGTATGATTCACTAGCTATGCTCACGTGTGTTTTCACTTTTGTGGTTGGATCCTTAGTGGTGGATCAGGTGTATCGATTATGTGTGGTTGAATGTGGAGATCATTGGGTCCAATTCTACTGTTCTTAAGGGTAATCTACAATCACAATTGCTAATCTAACATTTCAATAGTGTTGTTAGAGGGTTTGTATGCTTGGACATATCCCTCGATGAGTATCTGATGTCTAAAGGTCAAATTTTTATAACATAAGCTCATAAAAATTTATGTTGTGCGATGGAAATGTCGATAAGAACTATGATTGTTTGGGTATGATGAGTGTGTGTTGGGTTGTTCAGGTTCACCTCTAATTGTAGCGAGTATTGATTTAGGATTTTATCATGGTTATGTGAGAAAGGATTCGTCCTGATAATTCTGTCAAGGTCCTTGATAAAATGTTGCAGACGTGTGTACGATCAACTTTGTTGGTTATTGGGAATAGCTGTTGTTGTTAGTTAAGTTTACATACAACAATATTTATCACTCGAGTATTGAGATGACTTCATTTGAGGCATTGTATGGGAGGATGTGTAGGTATTCAATTAGTTGGTTTGATCCTGGAGATGTGAAACCTTTGGAGGTGGAATTGGTGAAAGATGCTCAGGATAAGGTAAGGAGCATCCAAGCTAAGCTTCTAGTAGCTCAGAGTCGACAGAAAAAGTATGCAGACCGTATGGTAAGAGACATGACTTTTCAGGCTGGTGAACAAGTTCTTCTTAAGGTGTCACCCATGAAGGGGGTGATGAGATTCGGCAAGAAGGGTAAGCTTAGTCCGCGATACATTGGATCATTTGAGATTCTTGACTATGTATGTCCAGTGACTTATAGGTTGGCCTTACCTCCTAGCTTATCTGGAGTTCATCCGGTGTTTCATGTGTCCATGTTGAAGAAGTATCATGGGGACGGGGACTACATCATAAAATGGGACTCAGTTTTGTTAGATAAAAACCTTTAGTATCAGGAGGAACCGGTTGCAATTCTTGATCGCGACATCCGGAAGCTGAGGACCAAGGAGATAAAGTCCGTGAAAGTTCAATGGAAGCATCATCCGGTTGAGGAAGCTACTTGGGAAACCGAGAAGGACATGCGAGACAAGTATCCCCAGTCGTTCAACGATTCAGGTACTACTCTACCCTTACTTTAGCCAGTTTTTCCTAGTTATCACTCGGGGATGAGTGATGGGTAAATTGGTATCTATTGTAATAGCCTGTTCCCGTCGTTATGGAAAAGCCAATGGGGAAACAATTTGGGGCAGAAAACTTTTGAGTAGTGACTTGGGAATTCCTAGCCTAGTCCAGATTTGGACGAAATTTGAGTCAGGTGAGGTCTAGGGAAATCTGGTAATGAGTAAGAGATTTATTTATAAATTTGATCATATGAGTGGATAGCCAAGACGTTAGGGAGCCTGTACGGCTTTACGAAATCGAATTCAGGCGAGTAGAACTCCCGAAACTGATCTTAGCGTGAACGGGTAGTTTTTGAACGTCAAGGGTTAAAGGTATGTTGTGAAATGGGAGTTGGGAACTCAAATTCCGACTCTCTATCTTCGTGCAAGCCGCCAGAGTGGGATTAATTCTGCCAGGGTAGGGCAGCTATGGCGGGATGGGGTCCGCCGTAGCAGGCCAGTCGTGACTTATGTCTGGGAAAACCCCCAATTTCATTATTTTTCTGCAACATTCGTTCTTGAGAGCTAAGGGACGACCCAGGGAAAGTTCTTGACAGTTTTCCACCTCTTCTAGTGCTAAAGGTAAGGTTTTTACTCCCATAATCCATTTTACGATCCGTAGAACTTAGATTCTTGGGTAATTATCATTGGGGAGGGTTTTTACCTGAAGTTAATGATGGAAAAAATCCTAAGTTGGGTATTGGGATCTTGGGTTTTGCCTAGGGTTGATAATGTCGATTGTAATTCGGGTAATTAGGCCTCGTTTATTGATCCTTGCTTAATTGATTGTTTTAGACCACGAACAAGCGGAAAGAATCCGGAAAGGGAAGGTCAAGAGTCTTAGGAGGATTCAAGCTTAGTTTCGAGGTCAGTGATGGTTTGATTTCATGTTTGTGTGCTATATGTCGGTAATTACTTCATTGTAATGCATGTATGTATGTGAATGAGGCACTGTAGATCAAACCTAATGAAATGAGTACGAATGAACAATTGCATGCCATGAGCCTAATACTTGATTGTATGATTATGAGTATGTACATTGTGGGTGTGATTATGATTGTGGTTGTATTGATTGGATCGGGTGTCACGTTTCGACACATATATTAGATCGGGTGTCACGTTTCGACACATATATTGGATCGGGTTTCATGATCTGACACATATATTGGATCGGGTGTCACGTCCCGACACACTAAAAGTTTTGGTATTGGTTCCATGAGAGGACCATTGTACTGTCGTATTTACTTGTTATTGAGAATGTGGAATTGTACATTGCTCCTGAAATGATAACTGATTTATATATTTTGTATATGCGTGTCTGCTGTGTTATGATTACTTGTATATGTTTCGCTTACTGGAATAGCCGTGTGATCCTACCAGTACACTGTGGTTGAGTACTGATACTGCACTTGCTCATTCTTTGTTGAGTACAGGGCATCTTCAGGCGGCTATAAATAGACCTCATATAGGAGATTAGTGACCGAGACCGGATTCAAGGGTGAGCGAGTTCTTTCGAGCTGCCATGGGTCCTTCAATTTTGTTTAGTCCCTTCCTTTCGAACTCAGACTGTTCTAGTAGTTTTGCTTATGTTAGTTACGGATTGTACCCTTTCTTAGACTTGCTCATTTTAGTAGTTTTGGTACAATGATTTTCAGATTCTAGGGGTTGTTTTCCGCAATAGTTTTGATAGTTGTCTTGGTTAAACTCCGTAGTTTATGGGAACTCCATATTTCTTAGACATTTAAACCTGCTTCCGTATCTTTAAATGTTCTAGTTTTCGTTATCTTATTTAGTTGGGTTGTAGTAATGGTTCTCCCACAGGAGGGTTAGTGTGGGTGTCAATCACGACGGTCTGGGTCGTGACACTTTGAGTGTAGCAGCCCTCTCGGAAGGATGCTACTAGTTAACATGAAAGCTAATATAATACTTGCACATTTAAAAGGGATTAATCTAAGATATATAAATTATAATTCAATAGAGGAATTTAGCCCAAAATAACATGTGAAAGGTATAAAGGTTTGTCATTTAGAAATTTAGTTGATCTCAAATTTAAACAAGACAAGAGACCCAATTTATGGCGGAAGAATCGTTCAAAATGATTTAAACAAATACGCTAAGAGATTTTCATGTATTATCTATACTTTTACCTGACACGTTATAAATCATTACCAACTTCGGGGTACCAAAGTTTAATTGGTTCATGCTTCATAAAATCCTTCAAAATACACTGTAAATTTAATACATTACAAGACTTGGGTTTACACTCCCAAAACAGTAAAACATATAGTCATACTTATTTTACAACCCATGGTGACATGATCAAATCAACCTTTAAAATTACATGTAAATGTACAACACATAGATCATGTACAAGTCCCAAGATTTATGCAAAATATAGATGCCTATATGCAAATGTGATCTTCCATAAAGCTCTCAAAAACTCCGTCTCCAATGGCCAGCTTCAAGTATCCCCTCGAACGTTCCCTACGATAGAAGCAACTATCGCTAAGCATAAAGCTTAGTGGTGTAAAAACTATATGCGTGGACCCGCTAGATTCACCAAGTTACCTTTAAGAAGTCATGGGCAGCATAATTGAAACATAATAAATAAATCAAGTAAACAATATATCAAGGGTATCAAGTTCTATATTTAAAGATCCAAGTGTCAAGAACGCTCATAGCACCATTTCCCAAGAGATCCAATACCAAGGCTCGCCCAATATATACATCATGTCGTCACACCAAGCATAAGAAGGTATCAAGAAGGACCAACGCCCTGCATCAAGAAGGGTCAAAGCCCAATAATCAAGAAAACCAAGAACCATATTAAAAATGTCTTTCTATTTCGTACTTAAAATGGACAACTTCTATACTTAAGACGAACTAAAAATCCAGATTCAAGATGGAAAATGATCTGAATCAAGAGGGCATGCCAATATTTACAAAGTCACAGCCACAAGAAGGACAAGGTCCCAACAAGAGTGCCAGGTGATCAAACAATCCGTACAAGTGGGCGAGTTACACAAGTGTCTTTAATGTCTTAAAGGATACCAACATGACAATGCAAAGTGACAAGAGGTAACCAAGGTACCAAGATAAAATTTCAGATATACCAGCAGGTAAAAAGAGTACAAGTACAGGTTTATACACAAACCTCAGTGCTTAGCATAGAAACAGTCCAACACAACTTCAAGAGTTCAAACCATAGACCAACAAACGTATCAATGTCCTCAACTTGTTCACTAATATATAAAACCTTAAAAATAAAATTAAATAACTTCTTTAATTCCTATTAGCTCAATAATGTTGACGTAAAATAGGATTATTATCACAAGTAAGCTTAGCCTGTACAAATACGACTATGCTCCCAAAACAGTAATTGTGGCCAGCCTAGTACCTCATGTCGCAACATAGATTTGAAAAGGAAAACGGCAAAAATGGACTGTATATCCTTCATGAAAGATGTAGGTACATCTCTTAAGGTAGCAAATAATCAATAATCACCGCAAAATATATTTTTTACAAAAAGATATAATCAAAACACTGACAGTTGATCATATAGGATTTCTAATTCCGAAATCTGGATAGAACTTGTCCTATGTTGCGTCCCATATTTCAAATCCATAAAAGTTAAATTAGAGTTTTACATAGACATAAGAGTTTTAGGTATATGAATCAGCTTTTCAAATCATATTTATTTACTCTAAACATAGTTTTAGAGAACGGGATATTCCAAAAGTACTAAAAACTACTCAGCTCAAAAATAGATTTTGATTACTCACCAAAAGGTAAGATGTGTCTCGACTTCCAACTAAAAGGACCAAGGTTTTCTTGTAATTTTGTGAGTAATAGGGCTAGAGAAATTTCTCCAGGTTTCTTAGAGTTAAGGAACACAAATTCTTATAGAGGAGGTGTGAAACTATATGTTATAAAAGTGATGTTTATCACTTAATAGATATAGCTGAAAGAAAAGTTGGCTGCCCAAAAGTAAAAAGGTTGGCTGTCCAAAATGTATACATATATACTTATATGTATATATTTCTCCTCCCTTTCAAGTTATAGGTAATTCTAATTAAAATTTTACGTAAATACCCCAATACAATTCCTTAAATTACGATCACAATTTATCTTAGGAAAATTTGCAAATATTACAAAATTTCGAGTTCTCAAAATGAGAATAAAACATACTGAAGTAATTAAAGAATGGTGTATCGACATGCGACTCTTGGTTAGTATTTAGGGGTGAGAATAAATATCCACTTCCAAGGATAGATTATTTGTTTGACCAATAGAAGGGTGCTAAATTATTTTCAAAGATTGATTTATGGTCTGGATATCACCAACTGCGCGTCAGAGAGAAAGATGTTCCTAAAACTGCTTTTAGAACTCGGTATGGTCATTATGAATTTTTGGTGATGCCATTTGGATTGACAAATGCTCCTGCGATATTAATGGATCTAATGAATCGAGTATTCAAGTCTTATCTTGATCAGTTTGTGGTGGTCTTTATAGATGATATTTTAATATTTTCCAAAAGCAGTGTAGACCATGATAAACACTTTCAGATTGTACCCCCTAAATACTAACCAACAGTCGCATGCCGGTACACCATTCTTTAATTACTTCAGTATGTTTTATTCTCATTTTAGGAACTCGAAATTTTATAATATTTACAAATTTGCGTAAGATAAATTGTGATCGTAATTTAAGAAATTGTATTGGGGTATTTACGTAAAATTTTAATTAGAATTACCTATAACTTGAAAGGTAGGAGAGGTATATACATCTAAGTATATATGTACACATTTTGGGCAGCCAACCTTTTTACTTTTGGGCAGCCAACTTTTCTTTTAGCTATATCTATTAAGTGATAAACATCACTTTTATAACATATATTTTCACACCTCCTCTATAAGAATTCGTGTTCCTTAACTCTAAGAAACCTGGAGAACTTTCTCTAGCCCTACTACTCACAAAATCACAAGAAAACCTTGGTCCTTTTAGTTGGAAGTCGATATACATCCTACCTTTTCTTGAGTAATCGAAATCTATTTTTGAGCTGAGTAGTTTTTAGTACTTTTGGAATATTTCGTTCTCTAGAACTTTGTTTACAGTGAATAAATATGATTTGAAAATCTAATTCATATACCTACAACTCTTATGTTTATGTAAAACTCTAATTTAGTTGTTATGGATTTGAAATATGGGACACAACATAGGACAAGTTCTGTCCAGATTTCAGAATTAGAAATCCTGTATGATCAACTGTCAGTGTTTTGATTATATCTTTTTGTACAAAATATATTTTGTGGTGATTCTTGATTATTTACAACCTTAAGAGATGAACCTACATCTTTCATGAGGATATACAGTCCAGTTTGCCATTTTCCTTTTCAAATCTAATTTGCGACATGAGGTACTAGGCTGGCCACAATTACTATTTTAGGAGCATAGTCGTATTTGTACATGCTAAGCTTATTTGTGATGATAATCTTATTTTACGTCAACATTATTGAGCTACTAGGAATTAAAGAAGTTATTTTATTTTATGTTTAAGGTTGTATATACTCGTGAACAAGTTGAGGGCCTTGATACGTTTGTTGGTCTACGGTTTGAACTCTTGAAGTTGTGTTTGACTGTTTTTATGCTAAGCACTGGGGTTTGTGTATAAACCTGTACTTGTACTCTTTTTACCTGCTGGTATATCTGAAATTTATCTTGGTACCTTGGTTACCTCTTGTCACTTTGCATTGTCGTGTTGGTATCCTTTAATACATTAAAGACACTTGTGTAACTCGCCCACTTGTACGGATTGTTTGATCACCTGGCACTCTTGTTGGGACCTTGTCCTTCTTGTGGCTGTGACTTTGTAACTATTGGCATGCCTCTTGATTCAAATCATTTGCCATCTTGACTCTGGATTTTTAGTTCGTCTTAAGTAGGGAAGTTGTCCGTTTTAAGTACGAAGTAGAAAGACATTTTTAATATGGTTCTTGGTTCTCTTTATTTTTGGGCTTTGACCCTTCTTGGGCGTCGGTCCTTCTTGATACCTGCTTATACTTGGTGTGACGACATGATGTATATATTGGGTGAGCCTTGGTATTGGATCTCTTGGGAAATGGTGCTATGAGCGTTCTTGACACTTGGATCTTTAAATATAGAACTTGAAACCCTTGATATATTATTTACTTGATTTATTTATTATGTTTCAATTATTCTCCCATGACTTTTGAAAGGTAACTTGGTGAATCTAGCGGCTCCACGCATATAGTTTTTACACCACTAAGCTTTATGCTTAGCAATAGTTGTTTCCATCATAGGGAACGTTCGAGGGGATACTTGAAGCTGGCCATTGGAGACGGAGTTTCTGAGAGCTTTATGGAAGATGACATTTGCATATAGGCATCTATATTTTGGTAAATCTTGGGACTTGTACATGATCTATGTGTTGTACATAAAATTTACAGTGTATTTTGAAGGTTTTTATGAAGTATGAACCAATTAAACTTTGGTACCCCGAAGTTGGTAATGATTTATAATGTGTTTGGTAGTAGTATAGATAATACATGAAAATCTCTTAGCGTATTTTTTAAAATCATATTGAAAGATTCTTCCGCCATAAATTGGGACTCTTGTCTTGTTTAAATTTGAGATCAACTAAATTTCTAAATGACAAGCCTTTATACCTTTCACTTGTTATTTTGGGCTAAATTCCTCTATTGAATTATAATTTATATATCTTAGATTAATCCATTTTAAATGTGAAAGTATTAAATTAGCTTTCATGTTAACTAGTACCATCCTTCCGAGACGGTTGCTACAAGAATTGATATCAGAGCCTAGGTTTGTGGTTCTAGGAATTTTGTTGTGAATTTCTTGTATAATCGTTTCGCTTTTCAGAAGGTTCTTGTTATATTATTTGCTCAGTTACATGGTTTATAATATTTTTATTGCATGTAGAGTGCACATGCATCATGTACATGTCCCTAATGCAATGTGATCTATCCGTATTTCTATCATTCCTTACAGAATGGCTCCAGCACAGTTAAGAGAATTGAAAGTTCAATTGCAAGAACTTCTCGAGAAGGGTTTTATCCACCCTAGTGTTTCTCCTTAGGGAACCCCTGTTTTATTTGTAAAGAAGAAAGATGGCACTCTTAGGCTTTGTATTGACTATAAACAACCAAGAATAAATATTCACTTCCAATGATAGATTATTTGTTTGACCAACTGAAGGGTGCTAAATTATCCTCAAAGATTGATTTAAGGTCAGGATATCACCAACTGCGCGTCAGAGAGAAAGATGTTCCTAAAACTGCTTTTAGAACTCGGTATGGTCATTATGAATTTTTGGTGATGCCATTTGGATTGACAAATGCTCCTGCGATATTCATGGATCTAATGAATCGAGTATTCATGTCTTATCTTGATCAGTTTGTGGTGGTCTTTATAGATGATATTTTAATATTTTCCAAAAGCAGTGTAGACCATGATAAACACTTTCAGATTATTTTGCAAATTTTGAAGGAGAAAGAACTTTACGCTTAAACTTTCCAAGTGTGAATTTTGGCTTAATGAAGTTGCTTTTCTGGGACATGTTGTATCAACCGAAGGTGTAAAGGTTGATCCTAGTAAAATTTAAGTAGTTGTTGAATGGAGAACTCCCTAAAGTCCGAGTGAGGTAAGAAGTTTCTTGGGCTTAGCAGGGTACTATAGAAGATTTGTGAAAGTCTTCTCCATTGTCGCCTCCCCTTTGACTAAACTCTTGAAGAAGGAAGTAAAGTTTACTTGGGATGACAAACGCCAAGAGAGCTTTGAAACTCTCAAATCCTTGTTGACACAAGCTCCTATACTTACTCTACCAATTGAGGGGAAAAAGTATGTAATATATAGTGATGCTTCTCATCGAGGTCTGGGATGTGTTTTGATGCAAGAATGAAAAGTTATTTCTTATGCCTCTCGGAAATTAAAACCACATGAATTGAATTATCTTACTCATGATCTTGAACTTGCTGCTATAGTGTTTGCTTTAAAAATATGGAGGCATTATTTGTATGGAGAAAAATGTCATATATTCACTGATCACAAGAGCTTAAAGTACTTGGGTACACAGAAGGAGTTGAACCTAAGACAACGTAGATGGCTTGAACTCATCAAGGATTATGACTGCACGATTAACTATCATCCAGGTAAAGCCAATGTGGTTGCAGATGCCTTAAGTCGAAAATACTTCGCAAGCTTAGCTTTGAGTCTGTTTCCCTTAGTTTTTGAGTTAAGAGCCATGAATGTTTGTTTTGCACTTGATTCAAATGGTTCAGTTATTACTAATTTGCAAGTCAAACCAATATTACTTGAACAGGGGAAAGAAGCGCAAAGGTTAGATGAGAGACTCATAAAATTGACTAGAGAAGTTCAAAATGGGGAAACACTTGATTTTGTATTAACAGAGGATGATACCTTGTTTTATCAAAATAGGTTATGTGTCCCTAATGATGAAAAATTGAGAAGAGAAATCATGAATGAAGAAGACACATCGTCATATGCAATGCATCCTAGAGGTACAAAGATGTACCAGACAATCAAATAACATTATTGGTAGAATCGTATGAAGAGAGACAGTGCGGAAGTCATTTCAAAATGTTTGGTTTGTCAGCAAGTAAAGGCAGAACACAAGGTCCCAGTTGGTTTGCTATAACCTTTGCCGATGCCAGAATGGAAATGGGAGAGAATAACTATGGACTTTGTTTCTTGACATCCTCACACTCCAAGAAATCATGATGCAATATGGGTGATAATGGATAGGCTAACAAAGAGTTCTCACTTTTTAGCAATCAGGATGGATTACTCACTTGAGCGTTTAGCTGAATTGTACATTGATGAGATTGTATGACTACACGGGATCCCTATGTCTATTGTATCTTACCGAGACCCAAGGTTTACATCTAGATTTTGAGGTAACTTGCAGGAAGATTTGGGTACTAAGTTAAAATTTAGCACTTCGTTCCATCCTCAGACAGACGGTCAGTCGGAAAGAGTGATACAAATTTTGGAGGATATGCTTCGAGCTTGCATTATAAAGTTTGAGGGTAGTTGGGACAAACAATTGGCTTTGATAGAATTTTCTTACTATAATAGCTACCAATCGAGTATTGGAATGCCTCCCTATGAAGCCTTATACAGAAGAAAATGTCGGACCCCTTTTTGTTGGAGTGAAGTTTGTGAAAGAAAGCTTATTGGTCCTGAAATTGTGCAAAAAAATGGAATACAAGGTAAAAATGATCAAGGATCATCTAAAGATTTCTTCGGATAGACAAAAGTCATATGATGATCTTAGAAGGCGTGACATTGAGTATAAAGTTGGAGATAAAGTATTCTTAAAGGTGTCTCCATGGAAAAAAAGATTATGAGATTTGGTAAAAAGGGAAAACTTAGTCCCCGATTTATTGGACCTTCTGAGATACTTGAAAGAGTCGGTCATATTGCATATAAATTAGCTTTTCTACCTGAGTTAGAAAAAATCCACAATGTCTTCCATGTTTCTATGCTCAGAAGATATCGTTTTGATCCATCTCATGTTCTTCCAGTTGAATCTATTGAGGTTAATGCTGACTTGACGTATAAAGAAGAACCTATCCTAATTCAAGCTCGTGAAGTAAAACAACTTAGAAACAAGAGAATCCCCTTAGTAAAAGTATTTTGGAGGAACCATTCTGGAAAAGAAGCTACCTGGGAGCGAGAAGAAGACATGAGGGCCCAATATCCACACTTGTTTTAGGACTAGTGTAAGGTAAATTTTGAGACACTTTCATTGAGGGGGAGAAAGTTGTAACATTGAGATTCAAAATTTTCAAATAGTGATGGTAAATTCAGGTATGAAATCTATAAGGATTTCAAAATAAAATTATATATTCAAAAATTATGTAAAAATTACTATAAGTCAGGTAATTGACAATTCAAAATATTTGAAAGTTGTATGAAAAAGTCACGGTCAAAACTTGTTTGACTCTCAAAACTCGAAAAGGCACTTAAAAATTGAGACTATGAGAATATTTTTTTCGTTTCCTTTTTATCCTTATTATAAGGAATTTTGGAGTTGACAGTTTGAATTTAGTTTGTTTATTTTCGTAAACTTTGTGCTAGGTCAAAATCAGACAATCAAGTTGACAGAGAGAGTACATAAATAAAAATAATTTGATTATTAATGAAGTGTATATACATGCCTGATTTAATGAAATTTTTGTGTTTTTTTTGTTTGTTATATTTCATGAAGCAATGGCTTCAAAAGATGAGCTTCACGAAAATGACGTAGTAAAAAAACCCTAAAAAATTACCAGAGGAAAAAAAACAACTTAATGGGCGAACGTTCTGTTGTCTTTCCACGTGTTGTACGTATTTACATAACGGATAATGACGCCACAAACTCGTCTAGTAATGAGGAGTAAAATCTTCAAGGAGAGAAGTCCAAACGACATAAAAGGATTTGTAAAGAAATTATCATAAAAATGGAAAGACCAAGGTCACTTCAAAGATGGTATCGTCCATAGAGAAAACAGATACAAAACTGCTCCAAGAAAATGTAAAGAAGTACAGGGGAGTTAGACAACGAAGGAAGATGGGTTGCATCGATTCGAAATGTAAGAACTGTTGGGAAACTATATGAACAACGAAAGCATACCAGAATCATACTTCTTACATGAATAATAGACAACACGTAATTTATGCTAAAACACATAAACTTTCTTAAATTTATTTCAAGATTTACCTCTTGAAGAGTGAGCAGATACCTTCAAGCGAATCCACAAGCTAGTCCACAAACTGGACGACAGTTCTGCGGTCTTCTATAGTGATCCCAAGTTTACTTCCAACCTCTCAATACTTGGGTGTGAAAGTATCGTATAGAAGACTTCATCCTTTGAAGGGTTACAAGAATCCCTATTTATAGAGATTTCTTCCTAGTCCACGGAGGAGAAGGAATAACATGTCTTTCCTTAGAATAGAAAAAGACATGTACTTCTCCCTTTCCTTAGAATAGAAAAAGTCATGTACTTCTCTCTTTCCTTAGAATATAAAAAGTCATATACTTCTCCTTTTACTTAGAATAGAGAAAGACATACTTCTCCCTTTTCCCTTTAGAATAAATTCTGAGTTCTAGTTAAATATGGGCATGGTAGGGACCACAAAATTGATTATTGAGGCTTCCTATTATGCAAATAATTCTAAATAATTAATATCACGCCCCGAGCCTACACCCTGGGCGCGACTGACACTCGAGAACCATTGTTGGCCCCAAGAGAACCCTTGGCCTGGCTAAACTCTCAGCGGAAGACTTATTCATCAATAAATGAAATCAAATGTAAACTTTACTCAACTGTCTCAAAAGTAAACTTAGAATATTTTAGAAATAAACATTCAACTAGCCAAAGTGGCAACTCAAGTCTCAACATAAACAACTGAAAAGTTAGTGTGGGTGCCAATCACGGCGGTCTGGGTACCAGGCATCTTCGGGCGGCTACTGATAGACCTCAGCTTGGGGATCATTGACCGAGATCAAATTTGAGGGTGAGCCAGTTCTTTCAAGCTATCTTGGATTCATCCTTAGTCTAGTCCATTCTTTTCGGACTCAGACTAGAAGTTCAGACATTTTACTATGTTTAGTTTTCGGGGTTGCACCCTCTTTTTCTTAGACTTGTTAAATTGTAGAGTTTAGGTACATTGACTTTCAGGTTTTAGGGGTTGAATTTGCGCAAGAGTTATGTTTAGTTGTTTTATTAAACCTTCAGAGTTTATGGGAACTCCATATTAATTCGTCATTTAAACCTGCTTCTGTATCTTTAAATGTTTTAGTTTCTTTAAGTTTCTTAGTCGGGTTGTAGTAGTGGTTCTTCCACCCAAGGGTTAGTGTGGGTGCCAATCACGGAGGTCTGGGTTGTGACAAAGTTGGGATTAGAGCCCCATGTTCGTTGATCTTTTTGTACCAAAATGAGTCTAGTAGAGTCTTGCAGAACGGTACGGAGACGTCTGTACTTTTCTTTGAGAGGCTATAGGACATTAGGAAATCTCTCTGTCTTTTTCTCCTTTCATGCTATGATTTGATTCCAATTGGTATCTGGTGATCCAAATTGGTATCTAATCTCCTTCGTTCTTCTGTCCACGGATGGTTAACACGTGATACAATGGCATCAGGCTAGTAGCTCCCATCAATGAGCCAGCAGAGGAGCCCGCAGCAGGAGGCCGTGGCCGAGGCAGGGGTAGATGAAGAGGAAGGGGCTGAGGCCAAGGAACGGTAGCACCCGCCAAGGGTGGAGCCCCAGTTGAGAATGTTCTCAGGGAAGAGGCCCCTCCTGCACCCCAAAAAGAGGTGGAAGAGAATGTAGAGATCGAAGACGATGAGGATGTTGGACCAGAGGAGGACGCACAGGCTGAGACTACAGGTCTCCCTCCCTTAGACCCAGTGATAGCTCAGCAGATTCCTATTCAGGATAGTCAGGGAGTCGAACCTTTGTCTGGCAGCACGCTGTCTTTTGACTGCAGTTGTTACAATTGAGGAGAACCTCGGCATATGAGAATAGATTATCCCCATCAGCGCATGTTTGACCCCATGCAGCAGCAGACCAGAGCAGTGGTACCTGCGGGAAATAGTAGTAATGGCAGAGGACGTCCACAAGGTGGGCGAGGACGGAATCAGTGAGGCCATGGAGGCCGAGGAAATGGTAAAACAGGTAGATGAGCAGTGCAGCCAGGAAATGAGGTTGTCCGTCAAGATGACAGGGCTCAGTTTTATGCCTTTCTGGGCAAGACCGAGGCTGAGGTGTCTGATGCAGTGATCACTAGTACTATTCTTATCTGTGACAGGATGGCTACTGTTTTGTTTAATTCGGGTTCTACTTATTCATATGTGCCAGTTCAGTTTGCCTTGGGATTTGATGTGGTTTGTGATGTGCTTTATGCCTCCATCCATCTTTCTACCCCAGTTGGAGAGTCTATCATAGTCACCCATGTATATCATTCTTGTCCTGTTCTGTTTATGGGTTTTCAGACTTGGGGCTGATTTGTTTATTCTGGATATGACTGACTTTGATATAATCTTAGGCATGACTTGGTTGTCCCCCTATTATGTTGTGCTTAATTGTAATGTTGAGTCGGTGACTTTAGAAATCCCGGGTAGGGAAAGGTTAGAATGGGAAGGGGTGTACAAGCCTAAGCAAGCTATGGTCATATCTTTCGTTTGGGCTACAAAACTTATGGCGCAGGGGTGTATGGCGTATTTAGCACATATTCAGGATGTTGATGCTGACTCTCCCTCTATTGAGTCTATTCTGGTAGTGTCTGAATTCAAAGAAGTGTTTTCTACCGATTTGCCTAGTATGCCTCCGGATAGGGATATAGATTTTTGCATTGACTTGGAGCTGGGCACTCGTCTCATCTCCATTCCTCCTTATCGCATGGCTCCGGCAGAATTGAGAGAGCTTAAAGCTCAAATCCAGGAGCTTCTTGATAAAGGTTTTATCTGTCCTAGTGCTTCCCTGTGGGGTGCTCCTGTCTTGTTTGTTAAGAAGAAAGATGGTAGTATGAGGATGTGCATAGACTATCGACAGTTGAATAGGGTCACCATTCGGAATAAGTATCCGTTGCCTCGGATAGATGATCTCTTTGACCAGTTGTAGGGTGCATCAGTTTTCTCTAAAATTGAACTAAGATCTGGTTACCATCAGTTAAAGATTAGGCCCGAGGATGTACCCAAAACGGCGTTTAGGACCCGCTATGGGCACTATAAGTTTCTAGTGATGTCGTTTGGGTTGACCAATGCGCCTGAAACCTTCATGAGTTTGATGAATGGTGTGTTCAAACCATTCCTGGATTCTTTTGTCATCGTCTTTATTGATGACATTTTGGTTTATTCGAAGAGTAAGGAAGAGCATGCCAACCATCTTCGTATTGTTTTTGGTGTCCTTGTGAAACAAAAGTTATATGCCAAATTTTCCCAGTGTGAGTTCTGGTTGACTTCAGTTGCCTTTTTGAGGGATGTGGTTTCAAGGGAAGGGGTAATGGTAGATCACCAAAAGATCGAAGCAGTCAAGAACTGGGTATGGCCTAGCTCTATGACTGAAGTTAGGAGTTTTGTGGGGCTCGCCAGCTACTATCGACGATTTGTGAAAAAAATTTCTTCTATCGCCACGCATTTGACAAGGTTGACCCAAAAGGAGATGCCTTTCGAGTAGACTGACAAGTGTGAAGAGAGCATTCAAAAGTTCAAGACTCTTCTAACCACAACATATATTCTGGCAGTGCCGGTGGAAGGTAAGTATTTCATTGTTTATTGTGATGCTTCACATTTGAGTTTCGGTTCTGTGTTGATGCAGGATAAGGATTTCATAGCTTATGCATCACGGAAGCTGAAGGTGCATAAGAACTACCCGAAACATGATTTGGAGTTGGCAGAGGTAGTGTTTGCCTTCAAGATCTGTCGGCATTACCTTTATGGTGTCAAGTGTGAGCTGTTTACTGACCATCGTAGTCTACAACATGTATTCACTCAGAAGGACCTGAATCTGAGACAGTGAAGATGGATGGAGTTACTCAAAGATTATGATGTGACCATTCAGTATCATCCGGGTAAGGCTAACGTGGTGGCAGAAGCATTAAGCCGGAAGATGGTGAGTATGGGTAGTCTAGCTAGCTTGGGTGTGTCCAAGCAAACTTTGGCCAAGGAGATTCAAACCTTGGAGTCTAAGTTCATGCATTTGGGCATCTCTGAGAAAGGTGGGGTGTTACACAACATTGAGGTTAGGGCCACATTCATTGAGGAGATCAAGGCCAAACAGTTTGAGGATGAGCGTTTGAATGAGCTCAGGAAGAAGACAGTGTCTAGCAAGGCACAAGATGCGGCTCTCGACGCGGGTGGTGTGCTTTGTTTTAAGGGAAGGATTTGTGTTCCCCGAGTGGATGAATTGATTCAGAAAATGTTGACAGAAGCCCATGGTTCGCAGTATTCCATTCATCCGGGTGTGACCAAGATGTACCAAGACTTGAAATGACTTTATTGGTGGCCTGGCATGAAGAAAGACATAGTTGAGTTTGTGGCTAAGTGCCAAAACTATCAGCAAGTAAAGTATGAGCATCAAAGGCCTGCAGGCTTACTTCAGCGAATGCGAATCCTTGAATGGAAGTGCGAAAGGATAGCTATAGATTTAGTGGTTGGTCTCCCCAAGACCTTGGGGAAGTTTGACTCCATTTGGGTGGTGGTTGAGCATCATGCCACTTCATTCCGGTCAGAGTAGACTATAATGCGCAGCAGTTGGCTAAGGTGTATGTGAATGAGATATTAAGGCTGCATGGGGTGCCCATTTCCATCATCTCGGACCGTGGCACGCAGTTCACTTCTAAGTTTTGAGGAAAATTACATGAGGAGTTGGACACTCAACTAAATTTTAGCACATCCTTTCATCCAAAAATGGACGGATAGTCAGAGAGAACTATTCAAGTGTTAGAGGACATATTGAGGGCCTGTGTGATTGACTTTGGAGGGCATTGGGATAAGCTCCTACCTTTGTGTGAGTTCTCCTATAACAACAGTTACCACTCCAGCATTGACATAGCACCATTCGAGGCACTTTATGGGAGGGGATATAGATCACTTATAGGGTGGTTTGAGGCTGGAGATGTGAAACCTTTGGGGGTTGATTTGGTGAAAGATGCTCAGGATAAGGTGAGAAACATCCAAGCTAAGCTTCTAGCAGCACATAGTCGACAGAAAAAGTATGCAGACCGTAAGGTAAGGGACATGACATTTCAGGCTGGTGAGTAAGTTCTTCTATAAGTGTCACCCATAAAGGGGGTGATGAGATTCGGCAAGAAGGGCAAGCTTAATCCTTGATACATCAGACCATTTGAGATTCTTGACTATGTAGGGCTAGTGGCTTATAGGTTGGATTTACCCTCTAGCCTATCGGGAGTCCATCCAGTGTTTCAGGTGTCCATGTTGAAGAAGCATCAAGGGGACGGAGATTACATCATAAAGTGGGACTCAGTTTTGTTAGAAAAAGACCTTCTGTATGAGGAGGAACTAGTTGCAATTCTTGATCGCGATGTACGAAAGTTGAGGGCCAAGGAGATAAAGTCTGTGAATGTTCAATGGAAGTATCGTCCGGTTGAGGAAGCTACCTGGGAAACCGATAAGGACATGTGAGACAAGAATCTCCAGTTATTCGACGATTCAAATACTACTCTATTCTTGCCTTAGCCAGTTCTCCTAGATTATCACTCGGGGACGAGTGATGGGTAAATTGGTATCTATTGTAACGACATGTTCCCGTCGTTATGGAAAATTCAATGGGAAAGGAATTTGGGCAAGAAAACTTCTGAGTAGTAACTTAGAAATTTCTAGCCGAGGCCAGACTTGGATGAAATCTGAGTCAGATGAGGTCTAGGGAAATCTGGTAATGGATAAGGGATTTAATTATGAGTTTGAACACATGAGTGGATAGCCAAGCCGTTAAGGAGCCTATACGGCTTTATGGAATTGAATTCGAGCGAGTAGAACTCCCGAAACTGATCTTGACGTGAAATGGTAGTTTTAGAAAGATAAGTGTTGAAGGTGTGTTACGAAATGTGAGCTTGGAACTCAAATTCTGAGTTTCTATCTCTATGCAAGCCGCCAGGGTAGGATTAATCCCGCAGGGTGGGGCCGCTGTGGTGGGATGGGGTCCGCTGTGGCGTGACAGTCGCGACATAAATCGGGAAAAAACCCCAAAAATGTTATTTTATGCAAAACTTCATTCTTAAGAGCTAAGGGACGACCCATGGAAGTTTCTTGTTAGATTTCCAAGAATTCTAGCGCTAAAGGTAAGATAATTACTCCCCTAATCCGTATTTCAATTCTTAGAACTTAGAATCTTGGGTAATTATCGTTGGGGAAGGGTTTTGGCCTGAAGTTAATGGTGGAAAAAGCCCTAGTTGAGCATTATTTATCTTGGGTTTGGCCTTGAGTTGATATTTTTGTTATAATTCGGGTAAATAAGGCCTTGTTTATTGATCCTTGCATTACTTAACTGTTTTAGACCAAGAACAAGTTGAAAGAATCCGAAAAGGGAAGGCTCAAGTGTCTTAGGAGTATTCAGGCTTGGTTTTGAGGTAGGTGATGGTTCAACTTCCTGTTGGGTGATATATGCTTGTTAATTGCTTCATTGTAAGCATGCGTCTATGTGAATAGGGAAATGTGAATTGAACCTAATGAAATGATTATGTGTGCACAATTACTTGTCATGAACCTGTTACTTGATTGTGTGACTATGGGTAATGTTCATTATGGGTGTGATTGTGACTGTGGTTGTGCTGACTGGATCGGGTGTCACGTTCTGACACATATATTGGATCGGGTGTCACATTCCGACATATATATTGGACCGGGTGTCACGTTCCGACACATGTATATTGGATTGGGTGTCACGTTCCGACACACTAACAGTTTGGGTGTGGGTTCCATGAGAGGACCACTTATGATTATTGTATTCTTGTCTACCTTTCATTGATATTGGGAAATTATATCTTGCTCCTGAAATGATAATTGCATTGTACATTCTATATATGTGTGTTACTGTGTTGTAATTACTTGCTTATATTTCGCTTACTGGAGTAGCCGCGTGTTCCTACCAGTACATTGTGGTTTTGTGTACTGATACTGCACTTGCTCATTCTTTGATGAGTACAGAGCATCTTCAGGTGGCTACTGATAGACCTCAGCTAGGGGATCATTGAGCGAGACTAGATTTGAGGGTGAGCCAGTTCTTTTAGGATACCTTGGATTCATCCTTAGTCTAGTCCATTCTTTTCGGACTCAGCCTAGAAGTTTAGACATTTTACTATGTTTAGTTTTCGGGGTTGCACCCCTTTTTTCTTAGACTTGTTGAATTTTAGAGTTTTGATACAATGACTTTCAGGTTCTAGGGTTGAATTTCCGCAAGAGTAATGTTTAGTTGTTTGATTAAACCTTCGGAGTTTATGGGAAATCCATATTAATTCATCATTTAAACATGCTTCCGTATCTTTAAATGTTTTAGTTTCTTTAAGTTGCTTAGTCAAGTTGTAGTAGTGGTTCTCCCACCGGAGGTCACGGCGGTCTAGGTCGTGACAGGAATACTTAGTTCCCATATATCATTTTAAAGAAAATGAACTCAACTCTACTCTTCCTCAACTCTGTGCTCAAGTCATTTAATACAAGTTTTAAAACAATTTGTAAAAGACTTCTTAAAATGACTCGAAGAACTCTCAAGACTTGACTCTTAGTTCTACCTTGAATTTGAATTTGAATTATGAATTCAAGGTTATGATCTCATGTTATGGATGATCTCTCGATGTTTAGACTTACCTTAGAGTGTAGAAATCAATTAGAAAATATAGGTACGATTCGAGGGAACTCATACGGAAAGAAGGTCGAAAGGGTATAGGACCTGGCGACCCTGGCACACTGAGTGGCGCAGGGTGCCAGACCCTGAACTACAGGAGGGAAGTTGGGGTGCACTGAGTGGCGCGGTGCCCCAGGAGCCAATCTACAGGCGCCACTTTCTGGCGCACTGCTGGCGCGGCGCGCCAGCCCCAACCCAGAATTTACCGATGAATTTTCTTACTCATATTTTAACCCCAATTCACCTAAAATCGAATGGTTTCTTCCCCAATCACTTAGATTTGAATACCCAACAAAATTACACAAGAATCTACTCAAAACAACTCTTAAACTCCAAACGATTACCTCAAGAAATCATCAAACCCATCATAATTCAAGAACGGAAATAATACTTCAAGAAACTAATCAAGAACTCAAACTTTTCAACTTCAAGAATGAAACTTCGCTGAAATTAACATGATTGGCGTGTGGGTGAACGAACCCAACTCTATGAGAACTCACATACCTCTTAGAGATCAAACCCTTGGCGAAATAACCTTCGAATGGCTAGAAAACTTGAAGAACGCTTTGACTTTTCTCTTTTTCTCCTCTTCTCCTCTTCTTGAACTTCTCTCAAAACCATAGAATAAAATTAGATTTGTGAAAACTGAACCAAATCTGTTTAGACACCTGAATATTACCAAAATTCGCTTAAATCTGATTGGGTAAGGAAAAGACTAAAATACCCCTCATATTTTTGGGTAACTTTGCTTAACTGGATAGCCCGACATCAAACAGACATATCTCCCTCATACGAGCTCAGAAATTAGCAAACTCAGTGGCGTTAGAAAGATGATTCCAAGACCTTCCATTCGATATCTTATAGGATACCTAACTCTTCCTGTACTGAAAGATATGCTCGTTTGAAGTTGACCCAAAACTCATAACTTATGCCGAACTTGCAAAATTTCAGATTTTACTATTTCCAATTTAGTTCTTTCTATTTTTAGCTCTTTAAAATACCGAGGTGTTACAATATCTCCCCCTTGGGAACATTCGTCCTCTAATGAGATTACTCTAAGTAGACTAAGGGTGGTAACATCTGACACCCAGTTCAAACACTCAATATGCAAAGTAACACAACATTTCAACTAAAATAAATGCCAAGAAAAGGATTAGTACCCTAATTTGGAATTTCTCCGGACTCAAAGAGATGTGGATATCTCTTTTTCATATCTTCCTCAGCCTCCCAAGTAGCTTCCTCAACAAACTCATTGCTCCACAGAACCTTGACAGATGCTACCTCCTTGGTTCTCAACTTGCGAACATGACGATCTAGAATCTGAAAGGGAATCTCCTCATATGATAAGCTATCCTTAATACCATTATCTTCAGTAGGTATGATAAGTGAAGGATCGCCCATACACTTCTTCAACATGGAAATGTGAAATACCGGATGAACCGCTGCTAACTCTGATGGTAGCTCCAACTCATAAGCTACATTGCCAATCCTCTTGGATATCCTGTAAGGACCAATATACCTGGGACTAAGCTTCCCCTTCTTACCAAATCTCATAACACCCTTCATGGGTGAAACCTTCAAATAAACCCAATCATCTACTTCAAACTCTAAGTCTCTTCTCCTAACATCAGTAGATGATTTCTGACGACTCTGTGTTGTTTTCAACCTTTCTTGAATAGTCATCACTTTTTCCATAGCTTGATGAACCTAGTCTGGTCCTATCAATCCAGCTTCACCAACCTCAAACCATCCAATAGGAGATCTACATCTTATCCCATAAATAGCCTCATAAGGAGCCATTTGGATGCTAGAGTGGTAGCTGTTGTTGTAAGCAAACTCTATTAACGGTAAGTGATCATCCCAACTACCCTTGAACTCGATCACACAAACCCTCAACATATCTTCTAAAGTCTGAATTGTACGCTCTGGTTGACCATCAATCTGAGGATGAAAAGCAGTACTAAGGTTCACCTTTGAACCCAAACCTTTCAGGAAAGACTTCCAGAATTGCGCGGTGAATTGCGCACCTCCATCTAAAATAATAGATACCAGAACTCCATGAAGTCTGACTATCTCTTGAATGTATGACTTGGCATAATCCTTTGCTGTAAAAGTAGTCTTTATCGGTAAGAAATGGGCTGATTTAGTCATTCGATCTACAATCACCCAAATTGAATCATGCTGCCTGCGAGACCGCGGTAAACCTGTAATGAAGTCCATATTGATCATCTCCCACTTCCATTCTGGAAGATCTATATTCTGAGCCATACCACTGGGCCTCTGGTGCTCTACCTTGACTTGTTGGAAATTCGGGCACTTGGCAACAAACTCTGCAAAGCCCCTCTTCATACTACTCCACCAATAGACTTCTCTCAAGTCACGATATATCTTTGTGGAACCCGGATGGATAGAATATCTGGAGCTATGAGCTTCCTCCATGATCCTTTCTTGGAGTTCATCCACCTTGGCACACAAAATCTATCTTGATACCTCAATACACAATCTCCCCCTTGTTCAAAAGCCATAAGTTTTTGCTTATGAATATTTGCCTTTAATTCAAGCAAAATAGGATATTGGTCTTGTTTCCCTTTCACTTCAGACACTAATGATGATTCAGCCCCATATATCACCACTACTCCTCCTTCGTTGGAATCCATTAATCGGACTCCTAATCGTTTAAGTCTGTGCACATCTTTGGCTAACTCTTTCTTGTCTTCCTCAACATGGGAAGTACTACTCATAGATAACCTGCTTAAGGCATTAGCAACAAATTAGCCTTACCTGGGTGATAGAGAATACTCATGTCATAATCCTTGAGTAACTCCAACCACCTCCTCTGTCTGAGATTAAGCTCTTTCTGACTGAACACATACTGAAGACTCTTGTGATCAGTGAACACATCTACATGAACACCATAAACAGAGTGACACCATATTTTGAAAGGTAATACTACAACAACCAACTCTAGATCATGGGTTGGGTAATTCATCTCGTGAATCTTAAGCTGTCTGGAGGCATAAGCTATAACCTTGCCATTCTGCATCAATACAGAACCCAATCCAACCCTGGACGCATCACAATATACCACAAAGCCTTGCGTACCCTCTGGTAAGGTCAACACTGGGGCAGTAGTCAACCTAGTTTTCAATTCCTGAAAGCTTTTCTCACAAGCTTCAGACCATTGAAACTTAACTGTTTTCTGAGTCAACTTGGTCAACGGGGATGAAATAGATGAAAAACCCTCTACAAACCTCCTATAGTAACCATCCAATCCCAAGAAACTCCTAATATCAATTGGAGATGTGGGTCTAGACTAGTTCTGCACTGCCTCAATCTTTTGAGTATCTAATCGAACCTCATCACCAGAAACAATATGGCCTAAGAACGCCACTGACTCAAGCCAAAATTCACACTTGGAAAATTTAGCATACAACTCTCTATCCTTTGGAGTTTGAAGAACTACTCTGAGATGACTAGCATGATCTTCCTCATTCCTCGAATAGATTAGAATGTCATCAATGAATACGATAACAAACATATCTATATAAGGCTTAAACACTCTGCTCATAAGATCCATGAATGCTGCAGGATCATTAGTTTGGCCAAAACACATAACCAGAAACTCATAATGACTATAGCGGGTCTTGAAAGCTGTCTTAGGGATGTCACTTTCTCTTACTCTCAACTGATGATAGATACTAACCAACAAATTAAATTACTGACGAATTTAATTCAATGATCAATTTCCTTTAGAGCACTGCTTAACTGATTTCATGTGTCGGATTCATAAATCCACTTGCAAGGTTTGACACGATGAAAACTTATAAGCTTCTCAAAAAAGCATATCATCAATCTCTATATCGAGACATGGATTCCTTCAACTAACTTATTATTTCACCAATATATATTATCATCATACAATCTACCAGGCATATTGACCCATCTTAGAATCTCACCTTTTAATAAATCAAAACGATAATTAACCTATACAAATCATAATAGTTATATCAGGATTAAGAATA
This sequence comes from Solanum etuberosum, assembly GCA_029582245.1. Lineage (NCBI taxonomy): Eukaryota > Viridiplantae > Streptophyta > Magnoliopsida > Solanales > Solanaceae > Solanum > Solanum etuberosum. The sequence goes on along the minus strand of JAJONR010000210.1, from coordinate 94,436 downwards.
TAAGTACATTTAATAGCTTAGAGAATATGTTTTTGTCAGTCAGTCTAAAGCAACTATTTCTACTCGGTCCCGTTCAATACATACAAAATATACTAGCACAAGAAGTTGGAACTATACCATTCCATAATCAAGATAAACTACATATAATCTTGTGCTATAATCGTGCCGATGACATGTTCAATTTCTATCTTAGATTGTGAACAAACAACTTTATACTTATAAGAAACGATGATTTAATCCTCTGTGTATAAGCTAAATCATCTACTATATAAGTAAACAGACATCATAAACGAATATATGATCTATTAAAAGTGAATAAATAATTATTCTATAATAAATACTATATCTATACACAATATGGTTAATAGTATATATCCCAACAATCTCCCGCTTAGACTTTTAACCATCACGATTGTTATAATGTACTATATATAAATGCATGGTTAATAGTATATACCCTAACAATCTCCTACTAAGATATTTAATCTTGAAATTGTTAGAATACTATTTCTAAACTCATGATTAATAGTATATACCCTAACAATCTCCCACTTAGATTGTTAACAATGCATTTACAACTTTCACAGATATTCCTTCTATATTTCTTATCAAAAGGATCTTACTAAGTTATTTTCTTATGCAACTTCATCTAGTAGTGCTTCGTCGTAACTTATCGATTTTGTATTAGATGTTCAGAAGCCTTATCATGAAACCCTTCAAAAGTTTACTTATTTTCAGGAGTTCTATCATGAAAGTCCTCTTAAACATACAAAACCAATCAATCTTCATTATGATTCTCCCACTACGACTAAGTACTACTACAATAGTCACACTTTCATATTTTGAGTCTTAATATTTTCCTCAAAACCTTTTAGTATTGAAATATTAACAATTTTTTTTATGTAGTATTTTTAAATTTGCCCAACATCACTCCCACTACTTAAGGTAATAGTTTTCTTATGTCTAGTAACGTTTCTTCCACTACTTAAATGCAATGGAACCTCAATTCTGACATACCGATTAGATCTTCTTGAGCATCTAAATTTACAACTGACTCATTTTTTATTTCTTTGTTTAGTTTCTGTAAAACTAGTTTACTTCTAGGAACATGGATTACTAAATAGTCCTTTACAAGAAATCTGACAGTTGTCTTAACAATTGCCTTATTTTCTTTAGGACAATAAAATAAATATTCTTTCATTCTTTTTGGATATCCAATTAACACACACATATTTCATTCTGATTTGAAAGGAATTGAATTCAAATGTGATATGTAGTTCTTAGAACATATCCCAAAAGAAACAAAAAATAATGAAATAAGCCAATCATTAATCTTATCATCTTTGTAAGAGTATTTCTTTTCTCTTTTACACCAATCTAATATAGAGTGTCAGGTGTAGATAATTGAAATGCAATTATTCTATCAGATAAGTGACTCATCAGCTCTGTAGATAGGTGTCACACCCCGAGCCTACACCCTAGACGTGGCCGGCACTCGACAACCATTGATGGCCCCAAGCGAACCCTTGGCCTAGCTCAAATCTCAGCGGAAGACTTACTTATCATAGAATAGTCTCAAAAGATAAACTCAAATAATAAACTCAGAATGTTTTAAAGGAAACATTCAACTGGCCAAAGAGGCAACTCAAGTCTTTAAACATTTATAACTAAAAATGGAAAAGACTCAAGAACTACTCTATATCTATCTATGAAGCCTCTAATACTATGAGGGATATCGGGACAAGACCCCCAATCATCCTAACAAAACTGGAATGATAAAACATAATAAAGGGATCCTCCGGAAGCAAGGAGGCTCACCAAACGACTCTGGAACTCGACTAGATCAATGAAGCACTGGTTAATGATCCTGGTTACATGTATCTGCATCATGAAAGATACAGGCCAAATGACATCAGTACATGGAATGTACGAGCATGCAAGGGGAAATCTAAACATGACATAAGCTTGAGCTAGAACTGAAGAAACAACTTACCTCGTCTCAACTCAACTCAACCTCAACTCATTTCAGTATAAAAGCAATGACAATAATGCAAATATAAAGAAAAGCTTTTAAAACAGTAGATAGAAACTCAATGTATTGAAAAATACAATATAAGTCAATTTATATATAAATATACAAAATAATTCTGTGGGAGATTCTCTAACCGACAACCAACACTATGAGCTATGTGATGATACAACGTGTAGCCCACGCTGCCAGAACTGTCCTATACTTTGTCGGGGTATAGAACTACTCACTAAGTGGATCCACTAGTCTATGCTAAAAAGCAAAAACGAAATTATCTAAAATGTATGACCCTTTCTACCCACGTTGGCTACATGGTTTATGGAGGCTGTGAGTTGTTAGAACTCTCCCCCATATCGGTGCTCAATACTACTCCCAAAATATAACTTAGCTCATTATGTTTTAAAAAAAACATTTCCTCTTCCTCAACTTTGAGATTATTACTCAAAAGGTTTCTCTAAAAAGAGATAGTATTTAAAACTGCTCATGAACTCTTTTGGAAATCAGTGTTTCCGCTCATCTTAAATGTAAAAATATTTGCTCTTCGGAATACTTAGTTCCCATATATCATTTTGAAGAAAATGAACTCAACTCTACTCTTCCTCAACTAAAATGTTCAAGTCTTAAAACAAGTTTTAAAAGATTTTAAAAAGACTTCTCAAAATGACTTGAAAGAATTCTGAAGATTTAACTCTTAAATCTACCTTGAATTTAAATTATGAATTCAAGGTTATGATCTATCATATGAAGGATATCGTGATGATTAAATGAATTTTAGATATTTAATAATGAGAAATGGTCGAAAAACACTGTTGGGAGAAAGTACGCGGCGCGGAGATGGATTATAATATTTGGTTGCGAAATAATTTTTGAAACAGTGGAGTCCGCGTTCTCTTCGCGACGCGGAGAGAGAAATTTCTCTCTGGGGGAGCAAGTCCGTGACGCGGACTTGGGCGCCAATTTCTGCCTGATCTTTTCTTCTTCTCCCAAACTCGATTCAACTCATACCTACTGAAATCCTAAGGTAAAACCTCTCGAATTCCTATAACCCAGAACAATTTTAGCGAAACTCACTCAAGAACTATCAATTTACTCAACCTCTTAACAAAATCTTCGCCTCAAGAACTCAAACAAACATCCAGATTCAAGAACGAATAACAACTCTTCAAGAACTTAATTTATCAATCTGTAGGGATGAATTCAATAATGTAAATCATGATTGGCGTGTGGATGAATGAACCCAACACTATGAAAATTTACATACCTCGATTTGGCGAAATAAATCCTTGATTCGCGAAAACCTTGTTCGTTCTTCTATTTCTCCTCTTTTTCTCTTCTTGAATTCTCCTCTAAAACCCTAAGCATAGTTTAGGATTGTAAAACTGACCCAAATCAGATTTGACCCCAAAATATTTACTAAAAACGTTTTAATCTGATTTGGTAAAGAAAAGACCAAAATTTCCCTCACATTTTCGGGTAACTTTCATTAACTGGACAGGCTAACTTCAAACGGGCACATCTCCCTCATACGAACTCAAAAATTAGCAAACTCAGTGGCGTTGGAAAGAGGGTTCCAAGACCTTTCATTTGATATCTTATGGGTCACCTAACTCATCCTATACTGAAAGTTATGATCGTTTGAAATTGACCCAAAACTCACAACTTAAGCATAACTTGTAAAATTTCAAATTAGCTTATTTCCATATTTAGCTCTTTCTAAGGTGGGATGTTACAATATCTCCCCCTTGGGAATATTCTTCCTCGAATGAGATCACTCTAAAGTAAAACTAAGGGTGGAAACATCTAACACCCAGCTCAAACACGCAATTTGCAATTTAACACAACATTTCAACTTATAAAGTACCAAGAAAAGAATTAGTACCTTCATTGGGAATTTCTCCGGGCTCAAAGAGATGTGGGTGTCTCTTCTTCATATTCTCCTCAGCCTCCCAAGTAGCTTCCTCAACAAGCTGGTTCCTCCATAAAACCTTGACTGATGCAACCTCCTTGGTTCTCAACTTGCGAACCTGACGATCAAGTATCTCAATGGAAATCTCCTCATAAGATAGGTTGTCCTTAATACCAATATTTTCAGTAGGTATAATAAGTGAAGGATCGCCCATACACTTATTCAACATAGAAATGTGAAACACCGGATGGACTACTGCTAATTCTGACGGTAGCTCCAACTCGTAAGCTACATTGCCAATCCTCTTGGATATCCTGTAAGGACCAATATAGCGGGGACTAAGCTTCCCCTTCTTACCAAGTCTCATAACACCCTTCATGGGTGAAACCTTCAAGTAAACCCAATCATCTACCTCAAATTCTAAGTCCCTTCTCCTAACATCAGTATGGGATTTCTAACGACTCTGCGCTGTCTTCAACCTTTCTTGAATAGTCTTCACTTTCTCCATAGCTTGATGAACCAAGTCTGGTCCTATCAACCCAGCCTCACAAACCTCAAAGCATCCAATAGGAGATCTACATCTTCTCCCATAAAGAACCTCATAGGGAGCCATCTGGATGCTAGAATGATAACTATTGTTGTAAGCAAACTCAATGAGAGGTAGGTGATCATTCCAATTACCCTTGAAATCGATCACACAAGCCCTAAACATATCCTCTAAAGTCTGAATCGTACGCTCTGCTTGACCATCAGCTTGAGGATGATAAACAGTACTCAAATTCACCTTCGTACCCAAACCTTTCTGGATACACTTCCAAAATTATGCGGTGAATTGCGCACCTCTATCTGAAATAATGGACACCGGATCTCCATGAAGTCTGACTAACTCTTGAATATACAACTTGGCATAATCCTCTGCTGTAAAAGTAGTCTTTACCTGTAAGAAATTGGCTGATTTAGTCATCCGATCTACAATTACCCAAATCAAATCAAGCTGCCTGTGAGACCGTGATAAACCAGTAATAAAATCCATATTAATCATCTCCCACTTCCATTCCGAAAGATCTATGTTCTGAGCCATATCACCGAGCCTCTAGTGCTCTACCTTGACTTGTTGGCAATTCGGGCATTTAGCAACGAACTCTGCAATGCCCCTCTTCATACTACTCCACCAATAGACTTCTCTCAAGTCGTGATATATCTTTGTGGAACCAGGATGGATAGAGTATCTAGAGCTATGAGCTTCCTCCATGATCCTCTCTTGGAGTTCATCCACATTTGGTACACGCAATCTACCTTGATATCTCAATACACTATCTCCCCCTTGTCCAAAAGCCATCACGTTTTGCTTTTGAACATTTTCCTTCAATTCAAGCAAAACAGGATCTTGATCTTGTTTCTCTTTCACTTCAGACACTAATGATGATTCTGCCCCATTCATCACCACTACTCCTCCTTCATTGGAATCCATTATCCGGAGTCCCATTCGTGCAAGTCTATGCACATCTTTTACTAACTCTTTCTTTCCTTCCTCAACATGGGCGGTACTACCCATAGACAATCTGCTCAAAGCATTAGCAACAACATTAGCCTTACCTGGGTGATAGAGAATACTCATGTCATAATCCTTGAGTAACTCCAACCTCCTCCCCTGTCTGAGATTAAGCTCTTTCTGACTGAATACATACTGAAGTCTCTTGTGATCTGTGAACACATCTACATAACACCATAAATATAGTGACGCCATATTTTCAAATCAAACACTACATCAGCCAACTCTAGATCATGGGTTGGGTAATTCCTCTCGTGAATCTTAAGTTGTCTAGAGGCATAAGCTATAACTTTGCCATTCTGCATCAATACATAACCCAGTCCAACTCTAGACGCATCATAATACACAACAAAACCTTGCGTACCTTCTGGTATGGTCAACACTGTGGCAGTAGTCAACCTAGTTTTCAATTCCTGAAAAGTTTTATCACAAGCTTCAGACCATTGAAACTTAACTATTTTCTGAGTCAACTTGGTCAACGGGGATGAAATAGATGAAAACCCCTCGAAAAACCTCTTATAATAGCCAGCCAATCCCAAGAAACTCCGAATATCAGTTGGAGATGTGGGTCTAGGCCAGTTTTGCACTGCCTCAATTTTTTGAGTGTCAACGCGAATCCCTTCACCAGAAACAATAAGGCCTAAGAATGCCACAGACTCAAGCCAAAATTCACACTTGGAAAATTTAGCATACAACTCTCTATCCTTGAGAGTTTGAAGAACTACTCTGAGATGACTAGCATGATCCTCCTCATTCCTCGAATAAATCAGAATGTCATTAATAAACACGATAACAAACATATCCAGATATGGCTTAAACACTCTGTTCATAAGGTCCATGAATGCTACAGGATTATTAGTCAAACCAAATGACATGATCAGAAACTCACAATGACCATAACGGGTCCTAAAAGCTGTCTTAGGGATATCACTTTCTCTTTCTCTCAATTGATGATAGCATGATCTGAGGTCTATCTTAGAAAAACAAGTGGCACCCTAAAGTTGATCGAAGAGATCATTAATTCTCGGAAGAGGATACTTATTCTTAATAGTTACGTTGTTCAACTGACGGTAATCTATGCACATTCTAAGAAAACCATCTTTCTTCCTCACAAATAAGACCAGAGCGCCCCAAGGTGAGACACATGGTCGAATGAAACCTTTCTCAACAAGGTCTTTCAACTTCTCTTTTAACTCTTTTAACTCAGCTAGAGCCATTTTATATGGCAGAATAGAGATAGGACGAGTATCAGGAAGAATATCTATACCGAAGTCTATTTCTCTCTCAGGAGGGACTCCGGGAAGATCATCTGGAAAGACTTATGGAAACTCACTCACAACTGGAACTGACTAAATAGGTGGTGTCTCAACACTAGAGTCATTAACTCGGACTAAGTGATAAATGCATCCCTTGGAAACTAACTTTATCGCCTTAAGGTACGAAATAAAACGACTCTTAGGCACTACTGAACTACTTCTCCACTCTAGAACTGGCTCATTAGGAAACTAGAACTTAACTACTCGAGTTCTACAATCAACTGAGGCATAACAGGCATGAAGCCAGTCCATACCTAGAATAACATCAAAATCTACCATGTGTAACTCGACTAAGTCAGCCATGGTGTTCTTGTGATTGATGGAAATTGTACAATCACGATAAACTCTCTCTGCTAGAATAGACTCACCGACAGGTGTAGAAACACTGAAGGGCTCAAGAAGTTACACATGAAGAATATCAAAATTCATGGAAATAAGGAGTCACAAAAGATAGACTCGCTCCTGGATCTAGCAAAGCATAAACATAAAAACACAAGTCTTTGATCCTAACAGTGACAACATCTGGCGAATTCTCTTTCTCTTGGCGACTGGTGATAGCATACAGACAGTTTGCTCCTACGCCTGTTCCTGAAGTAGCTCCTCTAGGTGCAGCTCTATCTGGCGGAGCGACTGAAGAAGATTGGCCTCTATTACCCCCATTACCACCGCCCTGCCTGTTCTTAGGGTACTCTTTCATGAAGTGACCATTCTGACCACACTTGAAGCAACCAGTGGAGCCATCACGACACACTCCTGAGTGGGTCCTACCACACTTAGCACATGCAGGAGTCCCATTACCTCCTTGTGCCACACTACCTTGAGACTCTGCAGGTCTAGCTCTGAAGTTCTGAGAATTCTAATTCTTGAACTCACCTCTGTTCCTTGGTGCAGGTGCACTAGCATACGATGGAGCAGGTCCATTTTTCTTTTGTTTAAAAGATGACCGGTTCGCATTACTCTTCTGCTGCCCAGATTCATTCCCAGTTGTCTTAGCTTTCTTGTTTCAGAACTCTTCTCTATCCTCAACTTATCTTCCTCAACCTGTTTCACATGGATCATCAGCCTTGCTATGTCCATGTCCCCTATCAACATAGCTGTCTTACCCTCTTTGCTTGACCGACGAGACAACCCATCAACAAACAAACTCATCCTGCTCCTCATATCAGCAACCATCTCCAGAGCATAGTGGGAAAGTTGGGTGAACTTGAGGCTGTACAAATGCACACTTATAGATTCCTTCTTAAGAGTGAGAAATTCTCTTACATTTGCCTCTCTTAGCTCACGGGGAAAGAAACGCCCCAAGAAGGCACCCTCGAACACCGCCCAGCTCATAATTGGTGCATCCTCAGCTCTACCTTTTTTCCATTGGTCGAACCAAACTCTAGCAACACCCTTCAATTGGTATGCATCGAGTTCCACTCGCTCAATATCAAAAACATGCATAACCTCAAAAACCTTCCACAACTCTTCCACGAAGTTCGCCGGATCCTCGGTGACACTTGAACCGGTGAAGTCTGGAGAATTCATCCTTAAGAACTCACAAACTCTGGATGTATCAGCCACATCCTGTTGATCCCCTCTCTGCTGACCAGCTTGGTTGGCCACCACTTGACTCAACATCCTGATAGCATCCCAAAACTCAGCATTTGTGACCTCTCCTTGGGGATGCACTTATGGTGTATTGGGGACCCTTGATCCTGTGGATCGACATTCCCCTTAGCAGGACGACCTCAGACAGCTCTTTATGGAGGCATGATCTGAAAGATACGCGCAAGCATGAATTAGAAAGAAACTTTATAGATATGAACTCGATCACACGAAAAGAGTATGAAAGAAGTTAGATAGTTCCTAAATGTTGCAGCCTCCTAGTTATAGATGTGGCGTGCTTCACATCGATGACTAGGACTCTACAGACACGGCTTCATAGACACCCTAGGATTCTTGAACTTGATACCAAGTTTGTCACACCCCGAGCCTACACCCTGGACGTGGCCGGCACTCGAGAACCATTGCTTGCCCCAAGCGAACCCTTGGCCTGGCTCAACTCTCAGCGGAAGACTTACTTAACATAGAATAGTCTCAAAAGATAAACTCAAATAATAAACTCAGAATGTTTTAAAGGAAACATTGAACTGGCCAAAGAGGAAACTCAAGTCTTTAAACATTTATAACTGAAAATGGAAAAGACTCATGAACTACTGTCTATCTATCTATGAAGCCTCTAATACTATGAGGGATGTCGGGACAAGACCCCTGATCATCCTAACAAAATAGGAATGATAAAAAATAATAAAGGGATCCTCCGGAAGCAAGGAGGCTCACCAAATGACTCTGGAACTCGACTGGATCAGCGAATCGCTGATTGATGATCCTGGTTACCCCTATCTGCATCATAAAAGATGCAGGCCAAATATCGTTAGTACATGGAATGTACGAGCATGCAGGGGGAAATCTAAACATGACATAAGCTTGAACTGGAACTGAAGAAACAACTTACCTCGTCTCAACTCAACTCAACCTCAACTCATTTCATTTTAAAAGCAATAACAATAATGCAAATATAAAGAAAAGCTTTTAAAACAGTAGATAGAAACTCAATGTATTGAAAAATATAATATAACTCAGTTTTATATAAATATACAAAATAACTCTGTGGGAGATTCTCTAAGCGACAACCATCACTATGAGCTATGTGATGATACGTCTAGCCCACGCTGCCAAAACTGTTCTATACTTTGCCGGGGTATAGAACTACTAACTAAGTGGATCCACTAGTCTATGCTAAAACGAAATCAGGAATCATCTAAAAAGTATGACCCTTTCTACCCACGTTGGCTACATGGTTTATGGGGGTTGTGAGTTGTTTGAACTCTCCTCCATATCGGTGCTCAATACTACTCCCAAAATATAACTTAGCTCATTATGTTTTAAAGAAAACATTTCCTTTTCCTCAATTTTGAGATTATTACTCAAAAGGTTTCTCTAAAAAGAGATAGTACTTAAAACTTCTCATGAACTCTTTTGGAAATCGGTATTTCCTCTCATCTTAAATGTAAAAACATTTGCTCTTGGGAATACTTAGTTCTCATATATCATTTTAAAGAAAATGAACTCAACTCTACTCTTCCTCAACTTAAGTGTTCAAGTCTTAAAACAAGTTTTAAAAGATTGTAAAAAGACTTCTCAAAATGAATCGAAAGAACTTTCACGACTTAACTCTTAACTCTACCTTGAATTTGAATTATGAATTCAAGGTTATGATTTATTATATGAAGGATATCGTGATGATTAAATGAGTTTTAAATAGTTAATATGAGAAACAGCCGAAAAACACTGTCTAGGGAGAAATTCCACGACGCGGAGATGGATTATAATATTTGGTCACGAAATAATTTTGAAACAGTGGAATCAACGTTATCAATATACTCAACCCCTTAACAAAATCTTCGCCTCAAGAACTCAACCAAACATCAAGATTCAAGAACGAATAACAACTCTTCAAGAAACTCATCAAAAACTTAATTTCTCAATCTCTAGGGATGAATTCAATAACGTAAATCATGATTGATGAGTAGGTGAACAAACCCAACACTATGAAAACTTACATACCTCAATTTGGTGAAATAAATACACGATTCATGAAAACCTTGTTCGTTCTTCCTTTTCTCCTTTTTTCCTCTTCTTTAATTCTCCTCTAAAACCCTAAGCATGGTTTAGGATTTTAAAACTGACCCAAATCAGATTTGACCCCAAAATATTTATTAAAAACGTTTTAATCTGATTGGGTAAGAAAAAGACCAAAATACCCATCGCATTTTCGGGTAACTTTCTTTAATTGGAAAGGCTAACTTCAAACGGGCATCTCTCCCTCATACGAGCTCGAAAATTAGCAAACTCAATGGTGTTGAAAGAGGGTTCCAAGACCTTTCATTTGATATCTTATGGGCCACCTAACACATCCTGTACTTAAGCATAACTTGTAAAATTTCAAATTAGCTTCTTTTCATAGTTAGCTCTTTCTAAGGCGGGATGTTACACTAGGTATACATCACTACAATTAGATTGGGGTGACTTTATATATTTTACATGATGCTATTTTCATTTGTCTTAAAATATTTTGAGTTTATCAAGACATCCAGACTTACAAAACTTAAAAAAAAATTATTTTTATATCATGAGTAACTTTCTGAAAAACTCATAATACTAAAATTCACCTCTTGCTTGAATGATCATTTAACGCACAAATCGTAATAGATTAATTCTAACTTATCACTACCTTTATTTTCTTTTTAAGAGAAAATGTCTCTTAGTCATTTTTCTTTCTAAACATAACTCACATGTTGGTAGTGACTTCACTTTCAATGAACCGTTATGTTCATTCTTTAACCAACCTCGAAGTTCTATCCAGAATAAATGACGTAGACGCTAGTGTACAGATAAGTTTCATTCAATTTGAAAGATATTTTCTCTTATAAGATAGATTAATATTATCTTCAATTCATGAGAAGAAAAAAAAAAATCATGCATCAATATACAATCATATATATCATTTATAAAAGAAAATCTTAGGCCCGCCTACGTGGCGCCACCACAAACCAGAATTTATTTTTAATTTATTTATTTCCAAAACTAGCCTTCCCCTTTCATGAAAGTTGTGACTTTTATGAAAAGTTGTGACTTTTATGAAAACTTGTGACTTTTATGAAAAGTTGTAACTTTTATGAAAACTTGTGACTTTTATGAACAGTTGCAAGTTTTATGAAAAATTATGACTTTTTTAAAAGGTTGTGACATTTCCAAAGGGTTGTAACTTTTCCAAAGAGTTGTGACATTTCTGATAAGGCACAATAAATGTTTGTTCACATTACTCTTTGTTGTCTATAAATAGAGGGATTTTTTGCCACTATTATTTGTAGGTTTTTTTCTGCTATAGGGTAGTCGAATTCAAATGCATTAATTAAGTTTCTTATGAAGTTTGTTTCATTCCTCAAAGTTTTCTTCCTCGTATTTCATGGAGCTTAATCTTTTCTGTAAGTCATAGTAATTCATGTAACTATGACAATTTCTTTTTGCTATTTTGGTAACTTTTTTTTAACTCTGTCAAAAATTTCAGCAAGGATGATTGAAAATTGATCTTCTCTTTTGTCCCTTTCTATAGGTTTCTTCATATAAACAAAGAAAATTGATTTTAATTGCAATGCGACATTACTATTCTTGCACCTCTCAATCCACGACTCATAACGATGCTGAAATGGTTGAATTGATTACATTTGGTTCTTTAGTAAACAAAACTTTTATTTCTGCCACTATTATTTGTAGGTTTTTTTCGCTATAGGGGAGTGGAATTCAAATACAGTAATTAAGCTTCTTATGAAGTGTGTTTATTCCTCAATATTTTCTTCCTCCTATTTCATGAAACTTAATATTTTACTATAAGTCATAGTGATTCATGTATCTATTGTAATTTTTTTTTGCTATTTTAGTGACTTTTTTTGAACTTTGTTAAAAATTTCAATGAGGAAGATTGAAAATTTATCTTCTCTTTTGTCCCTTTCTACAGGTTTCTTCATATACTTTTTGGGAAAATTGCTTTTGGGTTGTGCTATATTTGATAGAACACAACAACAAATATGTGATAACTAATACGAAACCAATGATGAAGTTTATTAAAAGAACCAAACAGATTGCTCTCTCGCTTGCCACAGTTAGTATATTATTTTGATTATTTTTCTTAGTTTACAAACATTGTGTATGCCATTGCAGTCTTCCGAGAATATTAGTATAGTGACAATTATTCCACTTCTTTTATCACAAGTTAACTAATTTGCCATATTTCTTCGTCTCTTCTTTTTGGGAATAATAAGAGATCAAGTTTTCTTGAAACTAACAAATGTTCAAAATACACTATAGCAAAAATAATTTTTATCGATAATAAATATGCACATTAATGAAGAATGCTAGAGCCTTTATCGATATTAATTAATCTTCATTAGATTCAATGTTGCTATAGACTTTAGGGACATTTATAGAGAGTACCAATTGCCTCTGAAAATACATAATTAGCGACAATTAAGCTATTAATTATCGTTAAAGATTATTTTTGATGTAGTGATAACTCTTTCTTCTGATAAAGTTTTTTGTTTTTTTTATCAAAAAGTAATAACTCTTTCTTTTGGATTCTTTCAATTAAATTTTTGAACTGTAAACTTGGATACAACTCGACAGACTATCTTTTTAAAAAATACGTTAAGCATCATGCCTTTTTCTTCTTGATTGGTAGGAAAGTAAGGTCGTCTTTATTATTATTTGTGGATATTTGTGAGTTCAAGTGCTCACAAAATTATTTTGTGAAATTTTAATATGTTATGTGTCAAAATTTTGGTTTAGAATGTCCAGTTGTGAACAGTTCCATTCAGATGTCATCTACTGCTTGGTTGATAATTGCATTAATTCTTTGTTACTGCATACTATAACCATAACAATAACTATGGTTCAATTCCAAATAAGTTGAGGCCGGTGATATGAAACCTAAGCAATAGTAATAACTATTGTGAGACAATGAGGAAAAGAATTTATGATACTAACAATTTTAGGGTCATTTTAAACATATATATGATACATCATACTATAATAAAAAATAGATTGATGGGGGTTCATAAGAAACGAACCGAAGGTCCTCCATTTGAATTTAGTTAATTATGTTCTTGTATGGACGTGATGTTCCACTTTACTTGGAAGTGTTGTTGTTCGAGGCTTTTTGGTCTCTTCTTTAACGTCTGATGTTGTTCTTTATAACTTCTTGGAATTTAGAAAATTTCATTACTTCTGACCAACTATTTCCATGGAGATTTTCTTAAACTTCTTTCTTATACTTAAAATCTCTCTATGACTCATAATTTTTGTATAACAAAAATGAAAATTAAAAAACTATAGCATTTTAAGATTTCGGAGGAACACTTTGCCTTAAGATAAAATTTTCTCGAAAATGTAGTATATGTATCGAAAATATGAATATTACCGAATGATCATATGTAAGCTTACCAAAATAGTTCAATCCCGTGCGAAGGACGAGTAATTTACCTAGTAAGAGATAAATATTTATCAAACTCAATAATAAGTGAATTACAAGAAAAATATATTAAGTATCCATCTCTTATCTAGATAGAAACTGAAAATAATTTATTCTAACATAATGTACATGTAGAATGCATTCTTTGAATTAATGGCTTATCTCTATCGAAAGAAATTCTTGAGTAGTACTAAGTGGGTCTGTAAAGTCTATTAAGAATTTTGAGATATAATACATTAAATAGATCATAATAAGTCGAATAATCCTAAATAACAAAATTCAGGGCTCATTTATACATATATATTTCCATGCATCTTGAATAGTCAATCGATGAGATTAGAGAACTACTCCTGCAATACACATGTACAATGACCGATATTCACTCCATAAACTTATATCGATCTAACTCAGATGGAGAGTCTACTGTTAGTTTAAGTCAAGTGAAAATCACCCTGTAGACATTGATCCAATCATATATTACTCAGTTTAGAAGAGTTAATATAGATTATAAAAAAACTAGCGATTAAATACATAGTGACTTGTATTAATTTCATCTGATGTGGAGGAAGGTCTAAGCCAGCACATGAAACTAATACTTCACTACTATTTAATCTTGGTAATCAAGGGAGGGACCCCTATAACCAAATATGACCAAAAACTCATATAACGATAAAAAAAGAAATATTTCTTACTAGGTCGTTCTTATGACTCTACCAAATTTCAGACCAATCAGAGTCTTTTTTTTTAATTAAAAAACTATGATCAATTCGGTTGAAAATGTTGTTTGGACAAAATAGAATTCGTAATTTTTCATTCAATAATTCGTATCACATATCAGCATTTGTGAAATAGATACACGAATCAAGAACAAAGAACAAAATTCTAAAACTATTTACATTATGTGAATACTATTTTTCAAAAATCAACATGTTTATGTATACGTTGAACATTAAAATTCAAAACACATCTCATGGATATCCATGCATCTTGAACGATAAATTTTGATGAAAAATAACTACTCATGCAACATACATATGTGATGTCAGATATTCACTCCAAGAAATTTAGAACAATAGCTAACTCAGATGGGGAGTACTACATGTTGATTTATGCCAAGTGAATATCATTACCCCTAGATCAATGATCCAATCAAATATTACTCAGATAGGGAGAGTCAATACAGATCATCAAAACTAGGGATTAAATTTTAATGACTTGTATTAAATTCATCCGATATGGAGGAAGGTCTAAGCCAACACATGAACTTAATACTTCACTAAAATTTAGTTATGAAGACCATAGAGAACAATCTCTATCACCATTGTATCATAGGTGAGTAATTTTCATTAAAATTAATTTCAAGATACAAAAAAATTTATCCTAAAACATTATCTGAACGACCTCAAATTACAAATCATTGTATAACAATGAGTATTCTTAATTTGATTGTTTGTGATGAACCTACCAAATTTCAGATCAATCAGAGTTCAAAAATAATATTTATCTCCAAAGCTATGATCAAATTCAGATTCAAACAATTTAAGAAAAATAATCAGATCCATATCCTTATCATATATCAATTCATGTTAACTCATCACGTGTAATCATGTACCACACTTAACATAAATAAAACTGATATAAAGGATTATATTCATACTAAATAACATTTTAATTCCAAAGAACAACTTAAAAACCATTTTAAGGGCCTCAAAACTATAACCACATAGCAATGAGTATTTATTACTAGTCTGTCACCAATGAAGTTACCAAATTTCATGTCAATTGGAGTCTATAAAAAATATTTCCAAATCTATGACCAAATTCAAATTCAAGTGATTTAAGTATCTTTAGGAATTAAAACAATATGACTTTATCATATTCAGATCAAATTTTAATCTGACAAACTATCTAAAACCCATCTAAATAATTTTCGATGGAACCATCAAATTTCAAGTCAATCAGAGATCAGAAAATTCATGACCACCTAAACTATGACCAAATTTGAAAAATAATCATTTTAGACATAGTTAAAAATTAAAATAACTTGATTCAGATTTTTATTCTCTTTTTATAATTATCTCATTAGCATGAAACATATGTTGTGTCCTTCCTTTGGCTAAGAAACTCAATACCTTCTTATAACAAATTATTCTCTAAATTAATACACTTGAGAATCGAAGATATTATATTTCTCTCTTTTGAGTGAAAACCTCTATATCTCTTCCCATGAATTAATTAAGTATTACTAGTATTTTAAGGTAAATCACCATTTACGTAAATAAATATTTACCACTAATATTAACTTAGAATAATTTATACATGATGAATTGAGGATGTTCTAATGACTTAAATAAATAGACCATTTTAGTGAATCCTATTTATTAATCATAATCCCCAATTCATGTATTACAAAATATATTATCACATGTATAAAGTCTAAAGAATTTTCAACGATTTCAAATAAATAAACCACTTAAGTGATAACTATTTATTAACCAAACAAATCTTAATTTATAAAAATTGATATATAATTATTAAAAAAAAGAAAAATAATTATTCAATTGACCTGAACAGTGACTGCCACTGCCACTTAATAAGGTTTGGAGTCAACAATTAGTCAAGAACAAATTTTATAAGGTAAAAAAAATATATTTCACAATCAGTTCAATGATAATTTTTCATCAAAAACCTCTATGATTCCCTTTCTTATCAAGCTTTGAAAATTTGATGTATTAATAAGAAACAACCCTAAAAAATTACAACTAGCCGCCGATAAAAAAAAATTACATGTGCAGAAGTTCTTACTTTCATTTATTAAATAAAAAAATCCATTGAACTATAACTTTTCTTTTAACTGATGAAAAGTTTTCAATTTGGATTTCATTAATTTGAAAATAAGGGACTTCGAATAATCATTAGGACAAGTATTTGTTGTTGCTGTCCATTCCCAAGTGAATGTGAAAAACTGTCGCCAACACGTTTTGCCCTCTTGATCTTCTCACAATTTAAGAACGTATGTACTTTAGCCAATGAATCAACAAACTTCAAGTTTCATCTGATTCGTTCTTTTTGTGATAAAAATATATTTTCCAAATACGAATCATACATACAATTGCACATACATATATTTTATGTTATCTATAAAGATATAAGTATGACTCTGATACCAATTGTTTGAAAACTATATGCACAGCGAAAGCATACCAGAATCATATTGCTTACATGAATAATAGACAACACGTAATTTATGCTAAAACACATAAAATTTCTTAAATTTAATTCAAGATTTACCTCTTGAAGCGTAAGTAGATACCTTCAAGCAAATCCACATGCTAGTCCACAAACTGGACGATAGTTCTGCAGTCTTCTACAGTGATCCCAAGTTCACTTCCAAACTCTCAATACTTGGGTGGGCAAATATCGTATAGAAAACTTCATCCTTTGAAGGGTTAGAAGAATCCCTATTTATAGAGATCTCTTCCTAGTCCAAGGAGGAGAAAGAATAACATGTCTTTTCTTAGAATAGAAAAATACATGACTTCTCCCTTTCCTTAGAATAGAAAAAGTCATGTACATCTCTCTTTCCTTAGAATAGAAAAAGTCATATATATCTCCATTTACTTAGAATAGAGAAAGACACATACTTCTCCCTTTTTCTTTTAGAATAGATTCTGAGTTCTAGTTAAATATGGACACGGTAGGGACCACATAATTAATTACTGAGGCTTCCTATTATGCAAATAATTCTAAATAATTAATTTGAATTATTCTTACCATAATAAATTATAAATCATTCTACTAGAAATTCGTAATTGCACTGCTCTATTTATATTTCAAAATTCACCATTAAACACATATGTAATTCTCCATGTTAGGATTATAGATACTTATCAACAAATTAAATTACTGACGAATTTAATTCAATGATCAATTTCCTTTAGAGCGCTGCTTAACTTATTTCATGTGTTGGATTCATAAATCCACTTTCAAGGTTTGACACAATGAAAACTTATAAGCTTTTCAAAAAGGCATAGCATCAATCTCTATATCGAGACATGGATTCCTTCAACTAACTTATTATTTCACCAATACATATTATCATCATCCAATCTACCATGCATATTGACCTATCTTAGAATCTCACCTTTTAATAAATCAAAATGATAATTAACATATACAGATCATAATAGTTATATCAGGATTAAGAATTTAAGTACATTTAATAGTTTAGAGAATATGCTTTTGTCAGTCAGTCTAAAGCAACTATCTTTACTCAGTACCGTTCAATACATACAAAATGTACTAGCACAAAATGTTGGAACTATACCATTCCCATAATCAAGATAAACTATATATAATCTTGTGCTACAATCATGCCGATGACATGTCCAATTTCCATCTTAGATTGTGAACAAACAACTTTATACTTATAAGAACCAATGACTTAATCCTCTATGTATAAGCTAAAGCTCTATACACTAAATCATCTACTATATAAGTAAACAAACACTATAAATGAATATATGATCTATTAAAAATGAATAAATAATTATTCTATAATAAATACTATATCTAAACACAATATGATTAATAGTATATATCCCAACAAGAACGAATAAACGACGTTGGTTGGGAAGTTTTGACACTGCGGTAGATGCTGCTTTGGCTTATGACAAGACAACCATCGAAATAAAAGGTGCTAATGCTTTGACAAATATTCTAGAGCCACCACCGAAGGAAAGCAACCCCATCCACCACTAAGGAAGATAAAAGGCATGCAGATCCATATATGTTTAGTTACTTTATTTGTTCAACTTTTCGTAGGTTTATCCATTTCACATTTAAAATTATGAGTTCAAAATTTGAACTTATAGTAGTTGAAAGACATGAATTAAGAAATTTTCGTTAGGGGGGGAGAGGCTGGGGGCTAGCCCCATATCTTCTTCCCCTTATTGGTAGAAGTTTTAGTAATCGCATATAATTTTTACTATTTGTTGCTTCATTTTTTCTCTTATGGAAATTTCTTTTTCCTAATAACTTCTATTTTGAGCTGTGGGCCATTGGAAACAATCTTTCTTCACCAAATGTAAAGAAAGGTTTGTGTATATTTGATTACCCTCTCCAAACTCTATTTGTGGAATTACAATGTATATATTATTATTGTTGTTGAACTAATTAATTTGAGGAACATAAATAGCTATGATTTATGTATTGATGACGCGGAGTTGTTTTTGTTGTATTCCTGGAAAAGATTTGCTAAAAGAACATTATCTTAAAAATTCAACTTTTGTTAGGTAAACCTTGGGTTTAAAAAAAAGTTTAACAATATATTTTTGATGTAACAGAAATGTTCAATATAGTTTAACATATATCATAAAATAAGTAATTGAAATATTTTTTTTTAAAAATAGTTCACTTGAAATTTTTTCTGAAAAGCTAAATTATTTACATGAATCTACTACTTCTTTGCTCCGTTAACGTATCGTGAGGATCTTGACATAATGTAACGACCGGATTCCATCGTTAGGAAAAAGCCAATGGGGAACGAATTGGGGCCAGAAAACTTTTGAGTAATAACTTAGAAATTTCTAGCCTAGTTCAGATTTGGACGAAATCTGAGTCAGTGAGGTCTATGGAAATCTGGTAATTAATGAGAGATCTAATTATTAATTTGATCATATGAGTAGATACATAAGACGTTAAGGAACCCGTACGACTTTACGAAATTAAATTCGGGCGAGTAGAACTCCCGAAACTTATCTTAGCGTGAGCGAGTAGTTTTTGAATGTCATAGGTTGAAGGTGTGTTGTGAAATGGGGGTTGAAAACTCTAATTTCAACTCTCTGTTTCCGTGCAAGCCGCAATGGTGGAAATTATCCCGCTAGGGTGGGGCCGCTGTAGCGGGATGGAGGCCGCCACAGCCGGACAGTCGCGACTTAAGTCAGAAATAAACCCTAAAAATGTCATTATTCTGCAAACCTCATTCTTAAGAGTTAGGAGACGACCCCAGGTGATTTCTTTGCAGTTTCCATGACTTTTGGTGCTAAAGGTAAGGATTTTACTCCCCTAATCTGTTTTTCGATCCGTAGAACTTAGATTCTTGCATAATTATTATTGGGGGAAGGTTTTAACCTGAAGTTAATGGTGGAAAAAGCCCTAAGTTAGGTATTGGGATCATGGGGTTGGTCTTGCGTTATTGGGTTTGTTATAATCCGGATAATTAGACCATAATTTATTGATCCTTGCGTATATTAATTGTTTCTAGACCTAGAACAAGCGGAAAGATTCCGGAAAGGGAATATTCAAGTGCGTTAGGGGGATTCAAACTTGGTTTCGAGGTAGGTGATGGTTTGATTTCATGTTTGTATGATGTATGTAGGTAATTGATTCATTGTAATGCATGTGTGTATGTAAATGTAGCACTATTGATCAAACCTAATGTAAATGAGTATGAATGAAAGATATATGCCATGAATCAACACTTGATTGTATTATTTTGAGAATGTACATTGTGATTGCAATTGTGGTATGATGAATGGACCGGGTGTCACGTTCCGACACACTAACTGGGATCGGGTGCCATGTTCTGGCGTATATATTGGATCGGGTGCCACATTCTGGCACATATAATAGATCAGGTGCAACGTTCTGGCACATATATTGGATCGGGTGCCATGTTTCGGCACATATATTGGATTGGGTGTCACGTTCCGGCACACTAATTGGGATCGGGTGTCACATTTCGGCATACTAACAGTTTGGGTATGGGTTCCATGAGAGGACCATTGACTTGTCATATGTACCTGTATTGAGAATGTAGGATTGTATATTGCAGCTGAAATGATAACTAATGTTAGTATATATTCTGTACATGTCATGTTTACTATGTTGTGACTTCTTATATATGTTTCGCTTACTGGAATAGCCGCGTGATCCTACCAGTACACTGTGGTTGTGTACTGATACTGCACTTGCTCGTTCTTTGTTGAGTACAGGGCATCTTCAGGTGGCTATTGATAGACCTCAACTAGGAAATTAGTGATCGAGACCAAATTTCAAGGGTGAGCCAGTTCTTTCAGGATGCCATGGAGTCCTTCCTATTGTTTAGTCCATTTTCTTTGGACTTAGACTATTTAGATATTTCTTATGTTAGTTGGGGTTGTACCCCTTTTCCTTAGACTTGTTGAACCTTAAATGTTTTGGTACAATGACTTTCTGGTTCTAGTGGTTGTTCTTCCGCATTAGTTTAGTTAGTTTTACTTAAACCTTTGGAGTTTATGGGAACTCTATATAAATTCTGCATTTAAACCTGTTTCCGTATCTTTAAATGTCTAGCATTGGGGTTAGTTAGTTAGTAGTAATGGTTCTCCCACTGGAGGGTTAGTGTGGGTGCCAATAACGGCGGTCTGGGTCGTGAAAAAGTTGGTATCAGAGCCCTAGGTTCGTTGATCTCATTGTAACAAAACGAGTCTAGTAGATTCTTGCGGAACGGTACTGAGACATTTGTACTTTTCTTCGAGAGGCTATAGGACTTTAGGAAAAACTCATTTCTTTCTACTCCTTTCGTGCTATGACTTGAATCCAATTGGTATCTGGGTGATACAAATTGGTATCTTTCCTCTGTCACTCTATGGTCAGAACCAGAGCAACAGAAGTGGTAACACCATCACTAGCAAGTGAGAATGTGCATAGACTATCGCCAATTAAATAGGGTAACCATTCGGAACAAGTATCCACTGCCTCAGATAGATGATCTTTTTAACCAGTTGTAGGGTGCATCCATTTTCTTTAAGATTGATCTAAGGTCTGGCTATCATCAGTTAAAGATTAGGCCTGAGGATATACCAAAAACGGCATTCAGAACCCGTTATGGACACTACGAGTTTCTAGTGATGTCGTTTGGGTTGACAAACGCGCCTGCAGCTTTCATAAATTTGATGAATGGTGTGTTCAAACCATTTCTAGATTAGTTTGTTATGATTTTTATTGATGGCATTTTAGTTTGTTCTAAGAGTGAGAAAGAACATGCTGACCATTTTCATATAGTTTTGAGTGTCCTTGGAGACAAAATTATTTACTGAATTTTCTAAGTGTGAGTTTTAGTTTACTTTGGTTGCCTTTTTGGGGCATGTAGTTTCAAGGGAAGGGGTAATGGTAGATCCCCAAATGATTGAAGTAGTCAGGAATTGGGTCCGACTTGGTTCTGTGATTGAAATTAGGTGTTTTGTGGTGCTCGCTATCTACTATCGTCGTTTGTGAAGGGATTAAGGTCATATTTGTAGATTCTAGCTTATAGGTGACAACATTCAAGAAGTTTTGGTAAGTGACGGCTAGATAATGAACATCATTTCTTTGGGAAATGCATTTAGTATTGTTGTCATAACATGTATGGGTTGTTTAGCGAATGATGAAATTAAGTTATGCCAATTGAGGTTAGAAGTTATACTACGATTTCATGGATTGATTTTATATCAAAGAGGGTCAAGATACGACTTCTCCAATAGCAGTGATGCTTACTTGGTTAAGTTATTAAGTGTGTTAAAATTTTGGAGAACCTGGGCATATGAGGAGAGATTTTCCCCATCCGCGCATGTCTGACCCCGTGCCGCAGAAGGCCTGAGCAGTGGTAACCACGGGTAGCGGTAATAATGGCATACGACGTCCACAAAGTGGGCGAGGAGGAAATCAGCGAGGCCGTAGAGGCCGGTAAAATGGTAATGCAGGTAGAGGAGCGGTGCAGCCAGGCAAGGAGGTTGCCCATCAAGATGACAGGGCCCAGTTTCATACCTTTCCGGGCAAGACCGAGGCTGAGGCGTCGGATGCAGTGATCACAGGTACAATTATTGATTGTGACCGGATGGCTGCTATTTTTTTTTATCCGGGTTCTATTGAATCATATGTGTCACTTCAGTTTGCCTTGGGATTTGATGCGGTTGTGATGTGGTTGATGCCCCCATCCATGTTTCTACCCCAGTTGGAGAGTCGGTCATAGTCACCGATGTCTATCGTGCTTGTGCTTTCTTGCTTATGGATTTTTAGACTTGGGCTGATTTGGTTATTCTGAACATGACTGACTTGATATAATCTTCGGCATGACTTGGTTGTCCCCCTATTATGGTGTGCTTAATTGTAATGCTAAGACAGTAACTCTAGAGATCCCGGGAAGGGAAAGGTTAGAGTGGGAAGGGGTGTACAAGTCTAAGCCAACTAAGGTCATATCTTCCATTTGGGCTAGGAAACAGGTGGGGCAGGGGTGTTTGGCATTTTTGGATCATGTTCGGGATGTTCATGTTGAGTCTCCCTCTATTGAGTCTATTCCTGTAATATCTAAATTTAGAGAAGTGTTTCCTATCGATTTTCCTGGTATGCCTCCGGATAGAGATATATATTTCTGGATTGATTTGGAACCTAATACTTGCCCCATCTCTATCCCTCATTCTTGCATGGCTCCGACATAATTGAGAGAGCTTAAAGCTCAAATCCAAGAGCTTCTTGATAATGATTTCATCCATCCTAGTGCTTCCCCATGGGGTGTTCCTGTCTTGTTTGTTAAGAAGAAAAGTGGTAGTATGAGGAATGGTGATTTTATCTTAAGCCATAAATGAGTGGATTGATACCGGAATGACAAGCTTATGTATAAAGAAAGTCTTATTGAGTATACTTGGGTGAAGGCAATTGAAGATTTTAGTAAGAAAGTTCATATAAAATTGGGTTAGTCCTTTGAATTTGATGAGTATACCTGAGTTTGAGGTGTCATGTCGATGAAAAGGTTGACTTCGTAGTGATAGGCAGGGCTAACTGAGCATAATGGTAATAAGAGTTCGTGATGGATCGTGATGGGATGCAACTATATAATAAGATTGTTGGTTAAGCGAATTTTGTATAGTAATTACGACTTGCGAGTATCTAAGGTTGTGGTTTTCTAATATTTGGTGAGTAACGTGGTTGTATGAAAAGTTTTAAGAGGTGGTGGGACACAACTCGAATAGAATTTAAAAGAGCTAGAGTCATAAAGACGAACAAAATAATGGGATATAGTACAACCTTTAGAGAGAGGCGAGAGCAAGAATATTTTATTTGATTGCAAAGGCTAAAGAGGTATCTTCAGAGGGATAGATGATTGGGTTTAGAGACGCGTGATTTCACTTGTTTTGTTGTGGCTATGGTAATAGTGTCACGGGTCCATCAGATTGGTTAATAACTGTTGAAAAAGGCTTGAGAAAGGAATGTACAGACATTAGCTCGTGTGTGATGATAAGTGCTTTGTTTTGTTTTTGAGTTTAGTGATGAGTACGAGTGAATTTCAAGTGAAAGATATTGTAAGATCGATGGAGATGCGATCAATAATTAGCGAAGATCCATGAATTTATAAAAATCTTCAAGGTACAAGCTATTGTTAATAGATAAGGGGATTGTGTTATACGGTTGAATTTACAATTCAGATTTTTCATTGTGAGTCTACATTCATGGTGATATATTTTGTCAAGGTATGAATTTGCAAGGTGAGAAATAATCAATTGTATCAGGTATTGAACATTTGAAAGGACTTACACCTGGGTTGAGTCATAAAGTTTATTACTATTGATTGTTTAAGTACCTAAGAAAGGTTTTCATTTAAAAGTGTTGGTTTAGAGTAAGGTAAATGGTTGGAGTGTTTATGATGGTTGTGAGTATGATTCAATAGCTATGCTCACGTGTGTTTCCACTTTTGTGGGTGGATCCCTAGTGGTAGATCATGTGTATCGATCCTGTAATGTTCTCTTAGTTGAGTGGGAATATTGGGAAGACTTGGTTAATTCAGATGACATAATTGGTGTTGTCTTGGAGTTGTTAAAGTATTCTAGCGGTTCTACATGTACCACGTTGCTTATGAGAATTGATAGAAGAGCTACCATGTGTATTTATGGTTGTCCGACAATCTTAATATTCATCTAGTCATCAAGGTCATGTATCAATTATGTGTGGTTGAGTATGGGGAACATTGTGTCCAATTCTACTGTTTTAAAGAGGTAATCTACAATTACTAAATCTAGCATTTTGATAGTATTGTTGGAGGGTTTGTATGCTTGGAAACATCCCTCGATGAGTATCTGATGTCTAAAGATCAATTTTTTATAACTTAAGCTTATGGAAATTTATGTTGTGAGAAGGAGATGTTGATAAGAACAATGATTGGTTGAGTATTATGAGTGTGTGTTGGTTGGTACAGGTCCACCTCTAATTGTAGCGAATATTGATTTAGAATTTTATCATGCTTATGTGAGAAAGGATTAGTCCAGATGATTGTGTCAAGGTCCTTGATAACATGTGGCAGACGTGTGTACGATCAACTTTGGTGGTTATTGAGAATAGCTTTTGTTGTTAGTTAAGTTTATGTACAACAATATTTATCACTCGAGTATTGAGATGACTTCATTGATGCACTGTATGGGAGGGGATGTAGGTCTCCCAGTGGTTGGTTTGATGCATTTGAGGCGGGACCTTTTGATGAGAATCATTAGGGAATGTGAATTTATTCGGGAGATGTTCTAGCAGATCTGAACAGGCATAAAGAGTATGCAGACCGGAAGGTCAGATATTTGGAGTTTATGAGGAGGATCCTATAGCCATTCTAGATAGAGAAGTTCACAAATTAAGGTCAAAGAATATTGCATCTGTCAAAAATCCAATGGAAGCATCGTCCGATTGAGGAAGCGACTTGGAAAACCGAGAAGGACATGCGAGATAAGTATCCCCAGTCATTCAACGATTCAGGTTCTACTTTACCCTTACTTTAGCCAGTCTTTCCTAGTTGATCACTCGGAGATGAGTGATGGGTAAATTGGTATCTATTTTAACGACCTGATTTCGTCGTTAGGGAAAAGCCAATGGGGAAAGAATTAGGGCCAGAAAACTTTTGAGTAATAACTTAGAAATTCCTAGCCTAGTCCAGATTTGGACGGAATCTGAGTCAGTGAAGTCTAGGAAAATTTGGTAATGAATGACAGATCTAATTATGAATTTGATCACATGAGTAGATACCTAAGACGTTAAGGAACCCGTACGACTTTACAGAAACAAATTCGGGCGAGTAGAACTCCAGAAACTGATCTTAGTGTGAACGAGTAGTTTTTGAATGTCATGGGTTGAAGTTTGTTGTGAAATGGGGGTTTGAAACTCTAATTTCAACTCTCTGTTTCCGTGCAAGCCGCCAAGGCAGAATTATCCCGCCAGGGCGGGGCCACTGTAGCGGGATAGGGGCCGCCACATCGGTACAGTCGTGACTTAAGTCGGAAATAACCCCAAAAACGTCATTATTCTGCAAACTTCATTCTTAAGAGTTAGGAGATTTCTTGGATGTTTTCCACGACTTTTGGTGCTAGAGGTAAGGATTTTACTCCCTAATCCATTTTTCGATCCGTAGAACTTAGATTCTTGGGTAATTATTATTGAGGAAAGGTTTTGACCTGAAGTTAATAGCGGAAAAAGCCCTAAGTTGGGTATTTTGATCATGGGGTTGGTCTTGGTTATTGGGTTTGCTATAATCTGGATAATTAGACCTTAATTTATTGATCCTTGCATATATTAATTGTTTGTACACCTAGAACAAGCGGAAAGAATTCGGAAAGGGAAGATTCAAGTGCCTTAGGGGGATTCAAGCTTGGTTTCGAGGTAGGTGATAGTTTGAATTCATGTTTGTGTGATGTACGTGGGTAATTGCTTCATTGCAATGCATGTGTGTATGTGAATGTAGCACTATTGATCAAACATAATGTAAATGAGTATGAATGAAAGATTGTATGCCATGAATCAACACTTGATTGTATGATTTTGAGAATGTACATTGTGATTGGGATTGTGGTATGATGAATGGACCGGGTGTCACGTGCCGACACACTAACTGGGATTGGGTGCCACGTTCTGGCGTATATATTGGATCGGGTGCCACGTTCTGGCACATATATTGGATCAGGTGCCATGTTCCGGCGCATATATTTGATCGGGTGTCACGTTCCGGCACACTAACAGTTTGGGTATGGGTTCCATGAGAGGACCATTGAATTGGGTTCCATGAGAGGACCATTGACTTGTCATATGTACCTGTATTGAGAATGTGGGATTGTACATTGCTCCTGAAATGATAACCAATGTGTGTATATATTCTGTACATGTCATGTTTATTATGTTGTGACTGCTTATATATGTTTCGCTTACTCGAATAGCCGTGTGATCCTACCAGTACACTGTGGTTGTGTACTGATACTGTACTTGCTCGTTGTTTGTTGAGTACAGAGCATCTTCAGGCGGCTATTGATATACCTCAGCTAGGATATTAGTAATCGAGACCGGATTTCAAGGGTGAGCCAGTTCTTTTAGGCTGCCATGGAGTCCTTCCTATTGTTTAGTCCATTTTCTTCGGACTTAAACTATTTAGATATTTCTTATGTTAGGTTGGGTTGTACCCCTTTTCCTTAGACTTGTTGCACTTTAGATGTTTTGGTACAATGACTTTCAGTTCTAGTTCTTCCGCATTAGTTTAGTTAGTTTTATTTAAATCTTTAGAATTTATGGGAACTCTATATAAATTTTACAGTTAAACATGCTTCCGTATCTTTAAATGTCTAGCTTTCGGGTTAGTTGGTTAGTAGTAATGGTTCTCCCACCGGAGGGTTAGTGTGGGTTCCAATCACGGCGGTCTGGGTCGTGACACATAAAAATTTGATTAGAGTTATTTATTACGTTATTTTATATCAAACATAGATTGTTACTCATTTTCTTCATTTAAATAGATTAGTTGTATGTTGGGTCAATTTTGTACAGTTCTCACAAAATGTAAATTCATTCTTAAAATGGATTAAGACGATACCATTGTTCTTTTTATATTAATAATAATTATGCTTTAGTTTTAAACATGATCGAGTAAATTGAGACGTCCTAATAAGACAAGTATATACAAAATCACATGGTACACATTTTTTGGCTTGATTTTGGCGTGACAAAAGAAACAAATTCATGAGGTTGAATAGACCAAAGCAGACTTTTCATTGAAATCACCTTAACATTTTCATTCTTAATAATGATTTTCTTTTGACGTTCCTTTTCACACCGCTTTGACGTCTCCCCTTTGACCTTCCCTTTATTCTGATTAGACGGGTTCGTTAGATTGTAGCCCCACTAGTAAACTCCAACAGGATGGGGCAAGACAGAGGAATTTCTTTCGATTCGAACTGTCAATTTTCTAGTAATATCTTTTTTTGAGGGCTTCCCGATGACCTTTTTTTTGTGATTCTTGGATGTCATGGATTTACGAAAAGAGAAAGCAACAAAGAACGTCACAAGTGTGTTAAATAATTTAGAATAAGAAATTCTTTCTTTATTATGTTCATAGAAATATTCATCGATCATTTTATTAAAACAAGGAAATTTTATATACCTTAACCCTTCTTAAATTTCTCTAGGGAATTGGAAACTGATCTAATTTTTTATTTAAGAAAACCCAAATTTAAGAATCACATATCGTATATTTATATGTTTATATAGCAACACGTGTCTTTCCATAAGTAGCTATCATTATTAAACTCTGAAAATATGTACATACTTAATTTTCTTTAAAGACGCATATGTATGTTTATTTTGCATCACTTGTCACAAAACACAAGTATTATTTCACATAAAATTCTAGATTCGATTCTGTCTGGCTCTCCTTTAGTTTTTTAAATAGAAAAATAAAGAAGTCATAAATCTATCAAAGAATTGTAAATAGTTCAAAGACCTAAAGCATCATAATCAAGATTATGTTCATGGGAAAGTCTCCACATATGCTAAGCATCACAATTAGGCATCATACCAATTAAACAAGGAGGTCAACATTTATCAACTTCTAAGACTTATGATACTACTCATTTCACAGTTGATTCCCTAAGAAAGGTTAATTACTTGTCTCAGTCTAAAGGAGGGATAGTCAAACCTACCTCAAGGCCAACAGTTCAGTCTAACAAATCTATCAGAGCACTTCCTCAACCACCCGATCACCAGAACGATCCCCAACTAACAAGAATGGAAAGAGATCATCAAAAGGAGACCAATGATATCCATATCGGTAGGATGAGAAACCGAGGGTTAAATGGCCCAAAAATCACTTCAAAAATTGAAAGGGTGAAATCCATTTTTTTGTTGAAATACACATTCTACAAGCCAAGAGGAAACTGTGGTTTTAAAAAACATTAAAATTGATTAAGAAATGAGTTCCAAATCATAAAAATACAATTTCAACAATATAGGGGAAGTACCCCAAACCCCACTTTAAAATCAAGGTTTAAATTTTTTTTTGAAAAGGTAAATCTTGACGGAATCGATGAAGAATAAGAAAAGGGAGCTTACCCATACAAGAAATCACAAAATGGCAAGTAAGAATCGCTTCTCAAAGCTCCAAGGGTTTGAAAAATGGAGGAAATAGGAATTTTGGAAAGAATCCCAAATTTGGATTGTGTCAACATGTGAATTTGAAATCGCGATCGTGAGCCATGGACTCTCGTTATCGCGAAGCACACGAAAGAAATACATCGCGATTGTGAGACTTGTATCTGCAATCACGAAGGCTAGGGTCGTGGTTCATTACGAACGCAATCCTAGAGGGCCACAATCGTGAAGACCATAAAGGAGACACATCGCGATTGCGAGCCTACACGTCGCGATTGTAAAGGTCAAAATGACCTGCACCCAAACCAGAAAACTAACAGTTCCAACTTGAGAGAAAGTATCTGAATGGAGCCTCGAGAATCGTTTGGGATTCGATAAAAATAAACTACATATGCTACCCCACTAAAATCGACATTCCAAACTCAATGGAATCGTTGGATTTTCCAAAAAGAGTTCAAAATATGGAATTACCCTCCCGGGCCACTCTTAAGGCTTAAAACACAACTTCTCATCCAAACGCCCAAATCTCAACCTAAGGCCTCAGAAACCTTACCAACCACTTGATTAGCTTAAACTCAATTTCCAGACGCGATGAAACAGGCGGAATTCCAATCCGACGCTCGGAACTCAAAATATTGACTGAAGTCAACCCTATCAAGAATCAAGAGGGGTTAAATTACCAAAATCACACCCGATCGCATCGGGGATCACACTAATCATTTCTAAATCAACTAAGCATGAAAACGTTACAGGGAATGGCAAAATAGTTATTTCATAATTAAAAGTAAAATGACAAGAAATCAGATATTATAGAAGGACATGTTAGATCTTATTCAACAACAAAAGGCATCGAGTATTTATTCAATTGACATTAAAAGAAGTAGAATAACATTTTTGTTGGAGCTTGTACCGAGGACACTTAAGTTTGGAATCACACTAATAGACCTGACTAACTCCAGATTTGTGAGACTAGATATCATGTTGTCATCGGATAGGATAAGGGCAAAACTCAATCATTACCGAAAGATTCACGATCTTTTCAGTCGTTATGTAACAGACACAAATTGAGTAAATGATAGTCTTTTTGGGGTCGACCTTTGCTGATAATCATCCCTAGGATTTTATTATCAATAGTCTTCTATTTGATGAAAGTTGGAGGACATGACTATAAATAAGTAGATTTTGTTATCTAGGAGAAACCGGGGCTTACCCCATATCTTCTTTCCCTTATTAGTAGGAAGATTTAGTAATCACATGTAGTTTCTTATTCTTCAAGGTGCTTTTACTATTTGCTGCTTCATTTTGCTTTTATCTTGATATTTTACTATAATTTTGTTTTTCTTTTCGCAATTCCCTTCCCCGAATAACTTTTCTTTTGAGTTGAGGGTCATCAGTTGTATTATCTCTACCCCAAAAAACTAGAAATAAGATTGCAAACATCTTATTACCCTCTCTGAACTCCACTTATAGATTACACTAAATATGTTGTTATTGAACTAATTAGTTGGAGAATCATGAATGGATGTGATTCTTATCGACTCCAACTTGCTGGATTGATTTGCAATTATTTTTATTGTATTCCTGGTTAATATTTACAACAAACAATATCTCAAAAATGACACTTCTGCTAATTTAAATAAGTAATGGAACGATTTTGTTGAAACTCTTCGTTTGGATACTTTTTGAAAACTAAATTATTTATATGATGTTAGTTCCTTGCTCCCTTAACATGTTGCATAGTAGTAAAATTTGATCAGAGTTACGTATTAAGTTGTTTTATACTCTCTCTTTTTTTCATAAAATGAATTAGTTGTATGTTTTGGTCAATTTTGCATAGTTCTCACAAAATGTAAAATCTTACTTGAAATGAATTAAGATAATATAATTTGCTCTTTTGAAATTAAACAATAATTATGACTCGATTTCAAATATCATGTCAACGAAAATCCTCTTGATAAAGGGCGTGCCAGAGAATGTGGACCACTGTAAAAAAAATAGACTATCTTTTACGTTGACAAACTTTTGAAGAATGAGTCATACAAATATGGAAAACACAAGTGAAAAGTGAAATACTAAATAGGACAAATAAAAAATCACATGGTACATATTGTTTAGGCTCAAAAGTGAAATACTAAATAAGACAAATACAAAATCAGACGGTACATAAATTTAACTTCAAAAGTGAAATACTAAATAGGACAAATACAAAATCACATGGTACATGTTTTTAGGCTCGATAGTGAAATACTAAATAGGATAAATACAAAATCACATGGTACATATAATGGGCTGAAAGTATATATCATTTTGCAATGACAATTGGATTGAACATTCACCTCTGAAGCAGATATACCCAAATATACAAAACTTATGTAGGTCAACTGCTAATTGGATTAGAAAAAATAAAATAAAATAAATTTCAGAAATAAAATAATTATTTTGGGTCAAACAATGTTAACCTTTTTATTTAGGCACCTTATGCTTTAAAGCAAGATCTAAAATCAATGTGATATTTTCTTTATTGAAAAAAAAAACAATTAACTTTTTTAAATATCCATGAAAAATAACATCGTACAAAATTTTAAAAATGAAAAAGTTCATGCTATACATGACATAAAAAAATATTATTTTATCATGTCAAAATTTTTAGATTACAAATTTAGTTGAGTAATTTTACAAAAGAAAAACATGTGACCTTATTGATACATAAAGATTTAATTATTTTACTAAATAAATTCTCAAAACTGAATGACTTTTGAGATAATTACTTGAAGATAATGTCAAAATAGTCAAACATAAGTTTGCTAAAATTTGGTGACCAAATATAAGTTGTAATTACTATTTAGTAAATTATTAATGTTGGTTCCTTTTTTATTGATCCACTAACATTAGGATAAGAATGACATGTGAAAAATGGAAAGTTATTATGAAACAAATTCAAATATAAAGCAAAAAATAAAAAATTCAAGTATAAAGAATTAATTATTTATGTTTTAATTAGTGGGCTGGGTTGCACTGGGATGGTTCACTACTAATTATACTTTTTAGAAAAATTATATAATTATACGACGAAAGAAAACAAAATTTATAAAAATTTCTACTATTTGAATTAATTAAAAAAAATTATTGTTTTTCTTCTCTCTATCTTAACATCCTGATACATCACTCCATTTTTATCCGATACATTACAACTTTGTTTGTGTACAATGTATTTGGTACAAATGTTATTGTTGATACATAACTCCAATTATTTCAAACCAAAACCAGTATGAATCTGGTTTATAGTTATGTATCTGATACATAACTTATGTATCGTTTGCTATGTATTTGGCGAAGGAGCAATATATCTGTGACTTCTAAAAAAATCAGGATTATTGTAATTTGAGAAACTTTCAGGAAAGAATGTAATTAACGCTCAAATTATTAAAATTTCTGTACTTTATCAAATTTTTTAGTGGTCAATATGTAATATTTTATAATCATGAAAAGATAAGTCTTGTACTATATTAGTATATTTATATTTTATTAAGTAGAAATATTTTTAGTACGCAGTAGTCAATATTTTTATGTAGATTAAAATATAAAGAAATATAAAGCAATAATAAAATTCTTTAAATAAAGTACTATGAACTTTTTGAATATAATTAATAATAAGACATGACAAAGAAGAAAACGAAAAAGGTAGATATAAAACCTCTTGAATTTCTACTTTTAACTTTATTAGTATTACCTCAGACAAACTGTAATGACCTGTTCCCGTCGTTATGGAA
This sequence comes from Solanum etuberosum, assembly GCA_029582245.1. Lineage (NCBI taxonomy): Eukaryota > Viridiplantae > Streptophyta > Magnoliopsida > Solanales > Solanaceae > Solanum > Solanum etuberosum. The sequence goes on along the minus strand of JAJONR010000210.1, from coordinate 61,395 downwards.
AAGCCAATGGGAAAGGAATGTGGGCCAGAAAACTTTTGAGTAGTAACTTGGAAATTTCCCACCTAGGCCAGACTTGGACGAAATCTGAGTCAGGTGAGGTCTAGGGCAATCCGATAATAGATGGGGATTTAATTATGAGTTTCATCACGTGAGTGCATAGCCAAGACGTTAAGGAGCCTGTACGGCTTTACGGAATCAAATTCAGGCGAGTAGAACTCCCAAAACTGATCTTGGCGTGAAATGGTAGTTTTAGAACGTCAAGGTTTGAAGGTGTGTTGCGAAATGGGAGCTTGGAAATCAAATTCCAAGTTTCTGTCTCAGTGCAAGCACTGGGGCGGGATTAAATCCGCCAGGGCGGGGCCGCTATAGTGGGATGGGGCCTACTGTGGCGGGCCAATCGCGACTTAAACCAGGAAAAATCCCAAAAATGTTATTTTCTGCAAAACCTCGTTCATAAGAGCTAAGGGACGACCTAAGGCAGTTTCTCATCAATTTTCCATGAATTCTCGCTCCAAAGGTAAATTAATTACTCCCCTAATCCGTATTTCGATTCTTAGAACTTAGAATCATTGTTAATTATTGTTGGGGGGGGGGGGTTTGGCCTGAAGTTAATGGTGGGAAAAGCCCTAGTTGAGCATTAGGATCATGGGTTTGGCCTGGGGCTGATATTTTTTTATAATTCGGGTAAATTAGGCCTTGTTTATTGATCCTTGCATTAATTACTTGTTTTAGACCAAGAACAAGCTGAAAGACTCCGGAAAGGGAAGGCTCAAGTGTCTTAGGAGTGTTCAGGCTTGGTTTCGAGGTAGGTGATGGTTTGACTTCCCGTTGTGTTTTATATGCCTGTTAATTGATCCATTGTATGCACGCATGTATGTGAATAGGGAAACTTGAATTGAATCTAATGAAATGATTTAGTATGAACAATGACATGCCATGAACCTGTTACTTGACTGTGTGACTATGTGCACTGTTCATTATGGGTGTAATTGTGACTGTGGTTGTGCTGACTAGACCGGGTGTCACGTTCCGAAATATATATAGATTGGATAGGATGTCACGTTCCGACAAACTAACAGTTTGGGTGTGGGTTCCATGAGAGGACCATTGTAATTGTCATATCTACTTGTTATTGATACTATGGAATTGCACATTGCGCCTAAAATGATAATTGAATTATGCATCTTGTATATGTGTGTTTACTGTGCTATAATTACTTGCTTATATTTCGCTTACTGGAGTAGCCGCGTGATACTACCAGCACACCGTTATTTCATGTACTGATACTACACTTGCACTTTCTATGTTTGAGTACAAGGCATCTTCAGGCGGCTACTGACAGACCTCAGCTCGGAGATCATTGACCGAGACCGGATTCGAGGGTGAGCCAGTTCTTTCAGGCTGCCATGGATCCATCATTAGTTTAGTCCATTCTTTCCGGACTCAAACTATATATATTCAGACTTTTACTTATATTTAGTTTTCGGGGTTGCACCCCCTTTTTCTTAGACTTGTTGTTTAGTAGAGTTTTGGTACAATGACTTTCAGGTCTAGGGGTTGAATTTCCGTGAGGAGTATGCTTGGTTGTTTTTGTTAAACCTTCTGAGTTTATCGAAACTCAGAACTTAATTCATCATTTAAACATGCTTCCGTATTTTTTAATGGTTTAGTTTCTTTAAGTTGCTTAGTCGGGTTGTGGTAGTGGTTCTCCCACTAGGGGGTTAGTGTGGGTGCCAATCACGGCGATCTGGGTCGTGAGAAAGTTGGTATCAGAGCCCTAGGTTCGTTGATCTCATTCTACCAAAACGAGTCTAGTAGAGTCTTGTGGAACGCTACACAAACGTCTTTACTTTAGGAAATCTCTCTGTCTTCTTCTCCTTTCGTGCTATGACTTGAATCCAATTGGTATCTGGTGATCTAAATTGGTATCTAATCTCCTTCCCTCTTCTGTCCGCAGATGGTTAACACGCGATACAATGGAGTCAGGCCCGTAGCTCCCATAAATGAGCCAGCAGAGGTGCCCGCAGCGCGAGGCTGTGGTCGAGGCAGAGGTCGAGGAAGGGTAGAACCCTCCAGGGGAGAAGCCCCATTAGATAATGTTCTCAGTGAAGAGGCCCCTCCTGCACCCCAAGAAGAGGTGGAAGAGAATATGGAGATCGAAGATGAGGAGGATGTTGGACCAGAGGAGGACGCACAGGCTGAGACCACAGGTCTTCCTCCCTTAGACCCAGTGATAGCTCAGTAGATCATGACTTTTCTGAGGGGATTGGTCGGCTCTGGAGTCCTTCCAACAGTGCAAGCTACTCAACCTCTAGTTAACCACCCCATTGCTGCTAGTGTTCCCCAGGTGGATGGAGCATTAGGCACTGATGCCTTCTTCCGTCCCCTATTGAGTTCTGTGATGACTGGTATTGAGCATGAGATTTTGACTAAGTTTCTAAAGCTGAAGCCTCCCTTATTCCATGGTTCTGAGAGTGAGGATGCCTATGAGTTCATTCTGGATTGCTATGAGAGGCTACACAAGTTAGGCATTGTACACCAGAATGGAGTAGAGTTCGTGACCTTCCAGCTTCAAGGTGAGGCTAAGAAGTGGTTGACGGCCTATGTGGAATGCAGATCACCAGTCTTGCCCCCACTCACTTGGATGCAGTTCCATGCTTTATTTCTGGAGAAGTATGTACCCCGGAATTTGAGGGATCACAAAAAGGATGAATTCATGGCCTTGGAGTAGGGTGGTATGACTCTAGCTGCTTATGAGGCTAAGTTCCATGCCTTGTCCAAATATGCTACACAGTTGGTGATTACAGAGGAGGAGAGGATTTTACTATTTATTAAGGGATTGAACCCTGTGTTACAGGTATTGTCTGTTCACATGACCTCTGAAGATAAAAAATTTAATAAGGTGATAGACTTTGTAAAGAAAGTGGAAGGAGTTCGACGTGATGGTCAGGCCAAGGCTTTGGCTAAGAAGCCCAAGAACAGAGGTAACTTTCATGGTTCCTACTCCAGAGGTTCAGATAGGCCGACAATTGCAGCCCGGCCAATTCAGTCAGCCATGCCCGCTTCTACAGGTGGTTACTCGGGAACTCCACAATAGAATCCTATTCATGATAGTCAGGGAGCCGCACCTGCGTCTAGCAGCAGGCCGTCTTTTGACCGTAGTTGTTATAATTATGGAGAACCTGGACATATGAGGAGAGATTGTCCCCATCCGCGCATGCCTGATCCCGTGTAGCAGAAGACCAGAGCAGTGGTACCAGCAGGCAGCGGTAGTAATGGCAGAGGACGTCCACAGGGTGGGCGAGGAGGAAATCAGTGAGGCCGTGGAGGCCGTGGAATTGGTAATGCAGGTAGAGAAGCACTGCAGCCAGGCAATGAGGTTGCCCGTCAAGATGACAGGACTCAGTTTTATGCCTTTCCAGGCAAGACCGAGGCTGAGGCGTCTGATGTAGTGATCACATGTACTATTCTTGTCTGTGACCGGATTGATGCCATATTGATGCCATATTGCCTTGGGATTTGATGCAGTTTGTGATGTGCTTGATGCCCCCATCCATGTTTCTACCCCATTTGGAGAGCCTGTCATAGTCACCCATGTCTATCCTGCTTGTTCTGTCCTGTTTATGGGTTTTCAGACTTCGGGTGATTTGGTTATTCTGGATATGACTAACTTTGATATAATCTTAGGAATGACTTGGTTGTCCCCCTAGTATGCTATGCTTAATTGTAATTCTAAGTCTGTAACTCTAGAGATCCCGGGTAGGGAAAAGTTAGAGTGGAAAGGGGTATACAATCCTAAGCCAGCTAAGTTCATATCTTTCGTTCGGGTAAGGAAACTGGTGGGGCAGGGGTGTTTGGCATATTTGGCTCATATTTGGGATGTTTATGCTGAGTCTCCCTCTATTGAGTCTATTCCTGTAGTGTCTGAATTCCAGGAATTATTTCCTACCGATTTGCCTGGTATGCCTCCGGAGAGGGATATAGATTTCTGCATTAACTTGGAGCCAGGCACTCGCCCCATCTCCATTCCTTATTATCGCATGGCTCCAACAGAATTGAGAGAGATTAAAGCTCAAATCCAGGAGCTTCTTGATAAAGGTTTCATTCGTCCTAGTGCTTCTCCGTGGGATGCTCCTGTCTTATTTGTTAAGAAGAAGGATGGTAGTATGAGGATGTGTATAGACTACCAACGGTTGAATAGGGTCACCATTCGAAATAAGTATCCGTTGCCTCGGCTAGATGATCTCTTTGACGAGTTGCAGGGTGCATCAGTTTTCTCTAAAATTGACCTAAGGTCTCGTTACAATCAGTTAAAGATTCGGCCTGAGGATGTACCCAAAACGGCATTCAGGACCCGCTATGGGCACAATGAGTTCTTAGTGATGTCGTTTGGGTTGACCAATGCGCCTGCAACCTTCATGAGTTTGATGAATGGTGTGTTCAAACCATTCCTGGATTCTTTTGTTATTGTCTTTATTGATGACATTTTGGTTTATTCGAAGAGTAAGGAAGAGAATGTCGACCATCTTGGTATTCTTTTGGGTGTCCTTGGAAAATAGAAGTTGTATGCAAAATTTTCTAAGTGTGAGTTCTGGTTGACTTCAGTTGCCTTTTTGGGTATTGTGGTTTCAAAGAAAGGGGTAATAGTAGAACCCCAAAAGATCGAAGAACTCAAGAATTGGGTCTGGCCTAACGTTGTGACTGAAGTTAGGAGTTTCGTGGGGCTCGCCAGCTATTATCGACGGTTTGTAAAAAAATTTGCTTCCATCGCCAGACATTTTACAAGGCTGACCCAAAAGGAGGTGCCTTTCGAGTGGACCGACAAATGTGAAGAGAGCTTTAAAAACCTCTAGACTGTTCTGACCACAACACCTATTCTGACGCTGCGATGGAAGGTAAAGATTTTTTTGATGCTTCACATTCGGGCTTGGGTGCTGTGTTGATCCAGGATAAGAATGTTATAGCTTACGCATCGCGACAACTTAAGGTGAATGAGAGAAACTACCCATCGCATGACTTGGAGTTGACAGCAGTAGTGTTTGCCCTTAAGATCTGGCGGCATTACCTTTATGGTGTCAAGTGTGAGGTGTTTAGTGATCATCGTAGTCTACATCATGTATTCACTGAGAAGGACCTGAATCTGAGACAGCGAAGGTGGATGGAGTTACTCAAAGATTATGATGTTACCATCGAGTATCATCCGGGTAAGGCTAATGTGGTGGCAGACACATTAAGCTAAGAAGATGGTGAGTATGGGTAGTCTAGCTTGCTTGGGTGTGTCCAAGCGACCTTTGGCCAAGGAGATTCAGACCTTGGAGTCTAAGTTCATGGAGTTGGGCATCTCAAAGAAAGGTGGGGTGTTAGCCAGCATTGAGGTTAGGCCCATATTCATTGAGGAGATCAAGGCCAAGTAGTTTGAGGATGAGAGTTTCAATGAGCTCAGAAAGAAGAAAGTGTCTGGCAAGGCACAAGATGCGGCTCTTGATGCGGATGGTGTGCTCAGTTTTAAGGGAAGTATTTGTGTTCCCCGAGTGGATGGCTTGATTCATAAGATGTTGACGGAATCCCATGGTTCACGGTATTCCATTCATCCAGGTGTGACAAAGATGTACCAAGATTTGAAACGACTTTATTGGTGGCCTGGCATGAAGAAAGACATAGCTGAGTTTGTGGCTAAGTGCCAAAACTGTCAGCAGGTAAAGTATGAGCACCAAAGACCTGCATGTTTTCTTCAGCGAATGCCAATCCCTGAATGGAAGTGGGAAAGGATAGCTATGGATTTCGTGGTTGGTCTTCCCAAGACCCTGGGATGTTTGAATACATTTGGGTGGTGGTTGACAGACTGACTAAGTCAGCCCACCTCATTCCAGTCAGAGTAGACTATAATGCTCAGCAGTTGGCTAAAGTTTATGTGAAGGAGATAGTGAGGCTGCATAAGGTGCCCCTTTCCATCATCTCGGACCGTGGTACGCAGTTCACATCCACATTTTGGGGAAAATTGCATTAAGAGTTGGGCACTCAGCTCACTTTTAGCACAGCCTTCCATCCACAGATGGACGGGCAGTCAGAGAGAACTATTCAAGTATTAGAGGACATGTTGAGGGCATGTGTGATTGACTTTGGAGGGCATTGGGATAAGTTCCTACATTTGTGTGAGTTCTCCTATAATAACAGTTACCACTCAAGCATTGACATGGCACCGTTTGAGGGACTTTATAGGAGGGGGTGTAAATCACCCATAGGGTGGTTTGAGGCTGGAGATGTGAAACCTTTGGGGGTTGAGTTGGTGAAAGATGCTCAGGATAAGGTGAGAAGCATCCAAGCTAAGTTTCTAGCAGCCCAGAGTCGACAGAAAAAGTATCCAGACTGTAAGGTAAGGGACATGACATTTCAGCTGGTGAGCAAGTTCTTTTAAAAGTGTCACCCATAAAGGGGGTGATGAGATTCGGCAAGAAGGGCAAGCTTAGTCCTCGATACATCGGGCCATTTGAGATTCTTGACTGTGTAGAGCCAGTGGCTTATAGGTTCGCTTTACCACCTAGCCTATCTAGAGTCTATCCAGTGTTCCATGTGTCCATATTGAAGAAGTATTAGGGGGATGGAGATTATATCATAAAGTGGGACTCAGTTTTGTTAGACAAAGACCTTCAGTATGAGGAGGAACCGGTTACAATTCTTGATCGTGATGTCCGGATGCTGAGGACCAAGGAGATAAGGTCCGTGAAAGTTTAATGGAAGCATCGTCCGATTGAGGAAGCTATTTGGGAAACCGAGAAGGAAATGCGAGACAAGTATCCCCAGTTATTCGACGATTCAGGTACTACTCTACTATTGCCTTAGCCAGTTCTCCTAGTTATCATTCAGGGACCAGTGATGGGTAAATTGGTATCTATTGTAACGACCTGTTCCCATCGTTATGGAAAAGCTAATGAGGAAGGAATGTGAGCCAGAAAACTTCTGAGTAGTAACTTGGAAATTTCCCGCCTAGGCCAGACTTGGACAAAATCTGAGTAAGGTAAGGTCTAAGGCAATCCGGTAATGTATGGGGTATTTAATTATGAGTATGATCACATGATTGGATAGCCAAGATATTAAGGAGCCTGTACGACTTTACGAAATCGAATTCGGTCTAGTAGAACTCCTAAAACTGATCTTGGCGTAAAAGGATAGTTTTAGAACGTCAAGGTTTGAAGGTGTGTTGCGAAATGGGAGCTTGGAACTCAAATTCCAAGTTTTTGTCTCCGTGCAAGCCGCACGGGCGGGATTAATTCCGCCAGGCTGGGGCTGCTGTGGTGGGATTGGGCCCGCTGTGGTGGGATTGGGCCCGCTGTGGCGGGCCAGTCGTGACTTAAACTAGGGAAAAATCCCAAAACGTTATTTTTCTGTAAAACCTCGTTCTTAGGAGCTAAAGGACGACCTAGGGAAGTTTCTCATCAATTTTCCATGAATTCTTGCTCACCAGGTAAGTTAATTACTCCCCTAATCCATATTTTGATTCTTAGAACTTAGAATCCTTGTTAATTATCGTTTGGGGAGGGTTTTCACTTGATGTTAATGGAGGGAAAAGCCCTAGTTGAGGATTAGGATCATGGGTTTGGCCTGGGGTTGATATTTTGTTATAATCCTTGTAAATTAGGCCTTGTTTATTGATCCTTGCATTAATTACTTGTTTTAGACCAAGAACAAGCTGAAAGACTTCGGAAAGGGAAGGCTCAAGTGTCTTAGGAGTGTTCAGGCTTGATTTCGAGGTAGGTGATGGTTTGACTTCCCGTTGTGTTATATATGTCTGTTAATTGCTCCATTGTATGCACGCATGTATGTGAATAGGAAAACATGAATCGAATCTAATGAAATGATATAGTATGAACAATTACATACCATGAACCTGTTACTTGACGGTGTGACTATGTGAACTGTTCATTATGGGTGTGATTGTGACTATGGTTGTGTTGACTGGACTGGGTGTCATGTTCCGAAACATATATTGAACCAGGTGTCACATTCTGACACATATATTGGATTGTGTGTCACGTTTCGACACATAAATATATATTGGATCGGGTGTCACGTTCCGACACACTAATAGTTTGGGTGTGGGTTCCATGAGAGGACCATTGTAACTGTCATATCTACGTGTTATTGATACTATGGAATTGCACATTGCGCCTTAAATGATAATTGAATTATGCATCCTGTATATGTGTGTTTATTGTGCTGTAATTACTTGCTTATATTTCGCTTACAGGAGTAGCCGCGTGATCCTACCAGTACACCGTTGTTTCGTGTACTGATACTGCACTTGCACTTTCTATGTTTGAGTACAAGGCATCTTCAGGCGGCTACTGACAGACCTCAGCTCGGAGATCATTGACCGAGACCGGATTCGAGGGTGAGCCAGTTCTTTCAGGCTACCATGGATCCATCATTAGTTTAGTCCATTCTTTCCGGACGCAAACTATATATATTCAGACTTTTACTTATGTTTAGTTTTCGGGGTTGCACCCCTTTTTTTCTTAGACTTGTTGATTAGTAGAGTTTTGGAACAATGACTTTCAGGTCTAGGGGTTGAATTTCCGCGAGGTGTATGCTTTGCTGTTTTTGTTAAACCTTCTGAGTTTATGGGAACTCAGAACTTAATTCATCATTTAAACCTGCTTCCGTATCTTTAAATGGTTTAGTTTCTTTAAGTTGCTTAGTCGGGTTGTGGTAGTGGTTCTCCCACCACCGGGGGTTTAGTGTGGGTGCCAATCACGGCGGTCTGGGTCGTGACACAAACGTTTAAGCTTTTTACATCAAATTCATTGTGCTTATTTAATTTAAATAACAAAAAATAAAAATATAAGAAACCTAGCAGCCAGGTTTGATCCTTCGGGCAGCAACCCGGTTGAGATACACCCCATAGAGGAAATTGAGTTGTGAAGTAAGTAACTATATCCAACAATCATTTGTCAATATCATTTCTAAAAATAAAAAAATAGAAAACATGAAGAACAAATGTATAGCGAACCTACACCCTTGACGTGGCCGACACTCGAGAACCATTGCTAGCCCAAAGCGAACCCTTGGCCTGGCTCAATACTTAGCGGAAGACTTAGTCAATACAAGATGAACTCAAATGTAACGCTTTAACTCAAAAGTCTCAAATAATTAACTCAAAATATATTAGACTATTCAACTAGCTAGAAATAGGCAACTCAAGTCTTTAAAACATATAACAAAAGAAAATAAAACAGACTTCTCAAATTCTACTGTCTATCTATGAAGCCTTTAAATAACAAAGATGGAAGTCGGGACAAGACCCACGACATCCTAACAAAACTAAAAAGTAATTGGAATCCTCCGCAAGCAAGGAGGCTCACCAAAACTAACTCGAACTGCAAGTGGTATCAACGAAGCGTCTGTTGATGACCCTGGTTACCTGTATCTGCATGTACGAGCATGTAAGGGGATTACTAAACATAACATAAAAGCTTGAACTTGGAAAGAATGAAACATACTCACCTCATCTCCACTCAACTCAATCTCAACTCATGGATACTCAACTGAATATTGTATAAAAACAACAATAAAGATGCAGTTAATATAAATATTTCAAAACAGTAGATAACAACTCAATGTATTTAAAAATACAATAATAAATCTTATTTAGGAGATTTTCTAACCGACAACCATCACTATGAGCTATGTGATGATACAGTGTCTCGCCCATGCTACCAGAACTGTCCTATACCTTACCGGGGTATAAGACATCCTCAACTAAGTGGATCCAATAAGCTATGCTTAAAAAGCAATAAGGAATCATCTAAAAAGTATGACCATTTCTACCCTTGTTGGCTACATGATTTATGAGGACTTTGAGTTGTTTGAACTCATTCCCGTATCGGTGCTCAATACTACTCCCAATAATAAAACTCAGCTCATATGTTTAAAAACATTTCCTAATCCTCAAACTTTGAGATTATTACACAAAAGATTTCTCTTAAAAGAGATAGTACTCAGAACTCCTCATGAACTCATTTGGAAATTGATGTTTCCTCTCATTTTAAATATAAAAATATTTACTCTTGGGAATACTAAGTCCCCATATATTCATTTTGAAAAATGAAACCCAACTCTCCTCATCCTCATAATCAAGTACTCAAGTCTTAAAATAAGTTTTAAATGTTAGTAAAAGACTTCTCAAATAACTCAAAAGAACTTCCTCGAACTCTACTCTTAACTCAATCTTGAATTTGAATTATGAATTTAAGAGTTATGATTTGAATATGAGATTTCTCAATGATTAGATGTAGTTTGATTAGTTATAATATGTAAGAGAGAAGGGACACATTTTAAAAGGACTTAGATGGAGAAAATGATAGAAAAATAGTGGGGGAAGGTGTAACGACCTATTCCCGTTGTTATGGAAAAGCCAATGGGGAAAGAATTTGGGCCAGAAAACTTTTGAGTTGTGACTTGGAAATTTCTAGCCTATGTCAGACTTGGATAAAATCTGAGTCAAGTAAGGCCTAGGGAAATATTTTAATAAATGGGGGATTTAATTATGAATTTGATCACATGAGTGGATACCCAAGACTCTCAGGAGCATGTACGACTTTACGGAATCAAATTCGGGCGAGTAGAACTCCTGAAACTGATCTTGGAGTGAAAGGGTAATTTTAGAACGTCAAGGGTTAAAGGTCTGTTGCAAAATGGGATCTTGGAACTCAAATTCTGAGTTTCTTCCTCCGTGCAAGCCGCCGGGGCAGGATTACTCCCACCAAGGCGCGGCCGCTGTGGTGGTTTGGGGTCTGCTGTGGCGGGACAGTCGCGACTTAAATCCGGGAAAAACCCCAAAAACGTTATTTTCTGCAAAACATCATTCTTGAGAGCTAAGGGACGACCTAGGGCGTTTTCTTGACAGTTTTCCATGAATTCTAGCGCTAAAGGTAAGATTATTACTCCTCTAATTTTTCATTCAATTTTTAGAACTTAGACTCTTGGGTAATGATCATTAGGGAGTGTTTAGGCCTGAAGTTAATGGTGGGAAAAGCTCTAATTGAACAGTAGGATCTTCGATTTGGCCTAGGATTTATAGTTTGATTATTATCCGGGTAAACTAGGCCTTGTTTATTGATCCTTGCATTACTTAACTGTTTTAAACAAAGAACAAGCTAAAAGAATCCAGAAAGGGAAGGCTCAAGTGTCTTAGGAGGATGCAAGCTTGGTTTCGAGGTAGGTGATTATTTGATTTCCTGTTTGTGCGATATATGCCGGTTAATTGCTTCATTGTATGCATGCGTGTATGTGAATAGGGAAATGTGAACTGAATCTAATGAAATTATTATGTGTGAAAAATTACATGCCATGAACTTGTTACTTGATTTTGTGACTATGTGCATTATTACTTCTGGTGTGGTTGTGATTGTGGTTGTGCTGATTGGACCGGGTGTCACATTCCGACACATATATTAGATTAGGTGTCACGTTCCGACACATATATTGGATCGGGTGTCACGTTCTGACATACTAACAGTTTGGGTGTGGGTTCCATGAGAGGACCACTTGTAATTATTACATTCATATCTATCTGTCAGTGATATGGGGAAATTGTATGTGGCTCCTAAAATGATAACTGAGTTATGCATTCTGTATGTGTGTGTTTACTGTTATGTAATTGCTTTCGTGTATTTCGCTTACTAGAGTGGCCGCGTGATCCTACTAGTACACTGTGGTTGTGTACTGATACTGCACTTGCTCGTTCTTTGTTGAGTACATGGCATCTTCAGGCGGCTACTGATAGACCTCAGCTAAGGGATCAGTGATCGAGACCGGATTCAAGGCTGAGTCAGTTCTTCCAGGATGCCATGGGTCCTCTATTTGTTTAGTCCACTCTATTCGGACTCAGACTATTTAGTTAGACTTATTCAAAATGTTTAGTTTAAGGGTTTCACCCTTTTTTCCTTAGACTTGTTGAATTATAGAGTTTTGGTACAATCACTTTTAAGTTGTAGGGGTTGAACTGCCGCAATAGTTTTGTTTAGTTGTTTACTTAAAATCCTTTGGAGTTTATGGAAACTCCATTTTTACTAGTCATTTAAACCTGCTTCCGTATCTTTAACTATTTTAGTTCTTTATGTTGCTTAGTCTGGTTGTAGTAGTGGTTCTCCCACCGGAGGATTAGTGTGGGTGCCAATCACGGTGGTCTGGGTCATGACAAAGTTGGTATCAGAGCCCAAGGTTCGTTGATCTCATTGTACCAAAATGAGTCTAGTAGAGTCTTGCGGAACGGTACGGAGATGTCTGTACTTTTCTTCGAGAGGCTATAGGACTTTAGGAAATCTCTCCGTCTTCTTCTCTTTTCGTGCTATGACTTGATTCCAATTGGTATCTGGTGATCCAAATTGGTATCTAATCTCTTTAACTCTACTTTCTGAGGACGGTTAACACGCGATACAACGGCGTCAGGCCCGTAGCCCCAATCAATGAGCCAGTAGAGGAGTCCGCAGCAAGAAGCCGCGGTCGAGGTGGGGGTAGAGGAAGAGGAAGTGGTAGAGGCCAAGGAAGGGTGGCACCCGCCAAGGGTGAAGTCCCAACTGAAAATGTTCCAAGAGAAGAGGCCCCTCCTGCTCCCCAAGAAGAGATGGGAGAGAATGTGGAGATCGAAGACGATGAGGATGTTGGACTAGAAGGGATGCACAGGCGGAGGCTACATGTATTCCTCCCTTAGACCCAGTATTAGCTCAGCAGATCATGACTTTTCTGAAGGGATTGGTCGGCCCTAAAGTCCTTTCCACAGTGCAAGCGGCTCAACCTCCAGTCAACCCCCCCCCCCATTGCTATTACTGTTCCCAAGGTGGGTGGAGCAATAGGCACTGATGCTTTTTTCCGTCCCCTAATGGGTCCTATGATGACTGGTACTAAGCATGATATGTTGACTAAGTTTCTGAAGTTGAAGCCGCCTGTGTTCCTTGGTTCTGACAGTGAGGATTCCTATGAGTTCATTTTGGATTGCTATGAGAGGCTTCACAAGTTAGGCATTGTACATCAGCATGGAGTAGAATTTGTGACCTTCCAGCTTCAAGGTGAGGCTAAGCAGTGGTGGAGGGCCTATGTGGAATGCAGATCGCCAGCCTTGCCCCCACTCACTTGGATGCAGTTCCATGCTCTGTTTCTTGAAAAGTATGTGCCCCGGACTTTGAGGGATCGCAGAAAGAATGAGTTCATGGCCTTGGAGAAGGGTGGTATTACTGTAGTTGCTTATGAGGATAAGTTCCATGCCTTGTCTAGGTATGCTACACAATTGGTGACTACAGAGGAGGAGATGATTCATCTATTCGTTAAGGGATTGAACCCCGAATTATAGGTATTATCTGTTCACATGACCTCTACAGGAAAAAGTTTTAATGAAGTGACACACTTTGTGAAGAAAGTGGAAGGAGTTCGACGTGATGGGCAGGACAAAGCTTTGGCTAAGATACCCAAGAGCACAGGTAACTTTCATGGTTCCTACTCCAGGGGTTCAGGTAGGCCGACACTTGCAGCCCGGCCAATTCAGTCAGCCTTGCCCACTTCTACAGGTGGTTACTCAGGAACTCCACCGCAGAATTTTATTCAGGATAGCCAGGGAGTCGCACCTTCGGCTGGCGGCTGGTCATCTTTTTACCGCAGTTGTTACAATTGTGGAGAACCTGGGCATTTGAGGAGAGATTGTCTCCATCCACGCATGTCTGACCCCATGCAGCAGCAGACCAGAGTAGTGGTACCCGCGGACAGCGGTAATAATGGTAGAAGACATCCACAAGGTGGGCGAGCAGGGAAACAGCGAGGCCATGGAGGCCGGGGAAATGGTAATGCAGGTAGAGGAGCAGTGCAGCCAGGCAGGGAGGTTGCCTTTCAAGATGAAAGGGCTCAGTTTTATGGCTTTTCGGGCAAGACCGAGGCTGAGGCGTCTGATGCAGTGATCACAGGTACTATTCTTGTTTGTGACCGGATGGCTACTATTTTGTTTGATCCGGGTTCTACCTATTCATATGTGTCAGTTCAGTTTGCCATGGGATTTGATGCGATTTGTGACATACTTGATGCCCCATCCATGTTTCTACCCAGTTGGAGAGTCTGTCATAGTCACCCATGTGTATCGTGCTAGTCCTGTCTTGTTTATGGGTTTTCAGACTTGGGCTGAGTTGGTTATTCAGGATATGACTGACTTTGATATAATCTTAGACATGACTTGGTTGTCCCTCTATTATTTTGTGCTTAATTGTAATGCTAAGTCTGTGACTCTGGAGATCCCGGGTAGGAAAAAGTTAGAGTAGGAAGGGGTGTACAAGCCTAAGCCAGTTAAGGTCATATATTTCATCCGGGCTAGGAAACTGGTGGGGCAGGGGCTTTTGGCGTATTTGGCTCATATTCGGGATGTGGATGTTGAGTCTCCTTCTATTGAGTCTATTCCTGTAGTGTCTGAATTCAAGGAAATATTTCCTACCGATTTTCCCGATATGCCTCCGGATAGGGATATAAATTTCTGCATTGACTTGGAACCTAGTACTCGCCCCATCTCCATTCCTCCTTATCGAATGGCCCCGGTAGAATTGAGAGAGCTTAAAGCTTAAATCCAGGATCTTCTGGATAAAGGTTTCATCTGTCCTAGTGCTTCCCTGTGGGGTGCTGCTGTCTTGTTTGTTAAGAAGAAGGATGGTAGTATGTGGATGTGTATAGACTACCGACAGTTGAATAGGGTCACCATTCGAAATAAGTATTTGTTGCCTCGGATAGATGATCTGTTTGACCAGTCGCAGGGTGCATCAGTCTTTTCTAAAATTGATCTAAGGTCTGGTTACCATCAGTTAAAGATTAGGCCTGAGGATGTACCGTAAACGGCATTCAGGACCCGCTATAGGCACTATAAGTTTTTAGTGATGTCATTTGGGTTGACCAATGCGCCAGCATCTTTCATGAGTTTGATGAATGGTCTGTTCAAACCATTCCTGGATTCTTTTGTTATCGTCTTTATTGATGATATTTTGGTTTATTCGACGAGTAAGGAAGAGCATGCCGACCATCTTCGTATTGTTTTGGGTGTCCTTGGGAAACAGAAGTTGTCTACCAAATTTTCCAAGTGTGAGTTCTGGTTGACTTTAGTTGCCTTTTTGGGGCATGTGGTTTCAAGGGATGGGGTAATGGTAGATCCCCAAAAGATCGAAGCAGTCAAGAACTGGGTCCGTCCTAGCCCTGTGACTGAAGTTAAGAGTTTTGTAGGGCTCGCCTGCTACTATCGACGATTTGTGAAAAAATTTGCTTCTATCGCCACACATTTGACAAGGTTGACCAAAAAGGAGATGCCTTTCAAGTGGACTGCAAAGTGTGAAGAGAGCTTCAAAAAGCTCAAGACTCTTCTGACCACAGCACCTATTCTGGCACTACCGGTGGAAGGTAAAGATTTCATTGTTTATTGTGATGCTTCACATTTAGGTTTGGGTGTTTTGTTGATACCGGATAAGAATATCATAGCTTATGCCTCGCGACAGTTGAAGGTGCATGCGAGAAACTACCCGACACATGATATGGAGTTGGCAGCGGTAGTGTTTTCCCTCAAGATCTGGCGGCATTACCTTTATGGTGTCAAGTGTGAGGTATTTACTGACCACCGTAGTCTACAACATGTATTCACTCAGAAGGACCTGAATCTGAGACAGCAAAGGTGGATGGAGTTACTCAAAGATTATGATGTTACCATCCAGTATCATCCGGGTAAGGATAACGTGGTGGCAGACGAATTTAGCCGGAAGGCGGTGAGTATGGGTAGTCTAGCCTGTTTTGGTGTATCAAAGCGTCCTTTGGCCAAGGATATTCAAACCTTGGAGTCTAAGTTCATGCAGTTGGGCATCTCAGAGAAAGGTGGGGTGTTAGCCAAAATTGAGGTTAGGCCCACATTCATTGAGGAGATCAAGGCCAAACAGTTTGAGGATGAGAGTTTGAATGAGCTTAGAAAGAAGACAGTGTCTGGCAATGCACAAGATGCGACTCTTGATATAGGGGGTGTGCTCAGTTTTAAGGGAAGAATTTTATTCCCCGAGTGGATGACTTGATTCAGAAGGTGTTGACAGAATCCTATGGTTCCCGGTATTCCATTCATCCAGGTGTGACCAACATGTACCGAGTTTTGAAACGACTTTATTGGTCGCCTTGCATGAAGAAAGACATAGCTGAGTTTGGGGCTAAGTGCCTTAACTGTCAGCAGGTAAAGTATGAGGACTAAAGACCTGCAGGTTTGCTTCAGCTAATGCCAATTCCGAAATGGAAGTGGGAAAGGATAGTTATGGATTTCGTGGTCGATCTTTCCAAGACCTTGGGGAAATTTTGATTCCATTTGGGTGGTGGTTGATAGACTGACTAAGTCAGGCTCACTTCATTCCAGTCAGAGTAGATTATAATGTGCAGCAGTTGGCTAAGGTTTATGTGAAGGAGATAGTGAGGCTGCATGGGGTGCCCCTTTCTATCATCTCAGACCGTGGTACGCAGTTCACTTCCAAATTTTGGGGAAAATTTCATGAGGAGTTGGGCACTCAACTCACTTTTAGCACAACCTTCCATCCACAAACGGACGGACAGTCATAGATAACTATTCAAGTGTTAGAGGACATGTTAAGGGAATGTGTGATTGGTTTTGGAGGGTATTGGGACAAGTTCTTACCTTTGTGTGAGTTCTCCTATAATAACAGTTACCACTCCAGCATTGATATGGCACCATTCGAGACACTTTTGGGAGGGGATGTAGATTACCCATAGGGTGGTTTGAGGCTGGAGATGTGAAACCTTTGGGGGTTGATTTGGTGAAAGATGCGCAGGATAAGGTGAGAAGCATCCAAGCTAAGCTTCTAGCAGCCTAGAGTCGACAGAAAAAGTATGCAGACCGTAAGATAAGGAACATAACATTTCAGGCTGGTGAGCAAGTTCTTCTTAAGGCGTCACCCATGAAGGGGATGATGAGATTCGGCAGGAAGGGCAAGTTTAGTCCTCGATACATCAGACCATTTGAGATTCTTGACTGTGTAGGGCTAGTGGCTTATAGGTTGGCTTTACTGCCTAGCCTATCTGGGGTCCATAGAGTGTTTCATGTGTCCATGTTGAAGAAGTATCACGGTGACAGAGATTACATCAATAAATGGGACTCAGTTTTGTTAGACAAAGACCTTCAGTATGAGGAAGAACCGGTTGCAATTCTTGATCGCGATGTCCGGAAGCTGAGGACCAAGGAGATAAAGTCTGTGAGAGTTCAATAGAAGCATCGTCCGGTTGAGGAAGCTACTTTGGAAATCGAGAAGGACATGTGAGACAAGAATCCCTAGTTGTTCGATGATTTAGGTACTACTCTACTCTTACCTTAGCCAGTTTTTCTAGTTTATCACTCGAGGATGAGTGATGGGTAAATTGGTATCTATTGTAACGATGTGTTCCCGTTGTTATGGTAAAGACAATGGAAATTTCTAGCCTATGCCAGACTTGGACGAAATCTGAGTCAAGTGAGGCCTAGGGAAATCTGGTAATGAATGGGGGATTTTTATTATGAATTTGATCACATGAGTGGATAGCCAAGACGTTAAGGAGCCTGTACGGTTTTATAAAATCGAATTCAGACGAGTAGAACTCCCGAAACTGATCTTAGCGTGAAAGGGTAGTTTTAGAACGTCAAGGGTTGAAGGTGTGTTGCGAAATGGGAGCTTGAAACTCAAATTCTGAGTTTATGCCTCCATGCAAGCCGTCGGGGTGGGATTAATCCCGCTAGGGCGGGCCGCTGTGGCAGGTTGGGATCCGATGTGGCGGGATTGTCACGACTTAATCGGGGTTATTTTCTGTAAAACTTTGTTCTTGAGAACTAAGGGACGACCCAGGGCAGTTTCTTGATAGTTTTCCATGAATTCTAGCGCTAAAGGTAAGATTATTACCCCCTAATCCGTAATTCGATTCTTAGAACTTAGAATCTTGGGTATTGATCGTTGTGGGAGGGCTTTGGCCTGAAGTTAATGGTGGAAAAAGCCCTAATTGAACAATAGGATCTTGGGTTTGGCCTAGGATTGATAGTTTGATCATTATCCGGGTAAATTAGGCCTTCTTTATTGATCCTTGCATTACTTAATTGTTTTAGACCAAGAACAAGCTGAAAGAATCTGGAAAGGGAAGGCTCAAGTGTCTTAAGAGGATTCAAGCTTGGTTTCGAGGTAGGTGATGGTTCGATATCCTGTTTGTGTGATATATGCCAGTTAATTGCTTCATTGTATGTATGTGTGTTTGTGAATAGGGAAATGTGAACAGAATCTAATGAAATGATTATGTGTGAACAATTACATGCCATGAACTTGTTACTTGATTGTGCGACTATGTGCACTATTACTTATGGTATGGTTGTGATTGTGGTTGTGCTGATTGGACCGGTGTCACGTTTTGACACATATATTGGATCGGGTATCACGTTCCGACACATGTACATTGGATCGGGCGACACGTTCCGACACACTAACAGTTTGGGTGTAGGTTCCATGAGAGGACCACTTGTGATTATTACATTCATATCTGTCTGTCAGTGATATGGGGAAATTGTATGTTGCTCCTAAAATGATAATTGAGTTATGCATTCTGTATGTGTGTGTTTACTGTGTTGTAATTGCTTGCGTGTATTTTTCTTACTGGTGTGGCCGCGTGATCCTTCCAGTACACTGTGGTTGTGTACTGATACTGCACTTGCTCGTTCTTTGTTGAGTACAGGGCATCTTCAGGTGGCTAGTGATAGACCTCGACTAGGGGATCATTGATTGAGACCGGATTCAAGGGTGAGCCAGTTTTTCCAGGCTGCCATGGGTCCTCTATTTGTTTAGTCCACTCTTTTCGGACTCAGACTATTTAGTTAGACTTATTCGAAATGTTTAGTTTCGGGGTTGCACCCTTTTTTTCCTTAGACTTGTTGAATTATAGAGTTTTGGTACAATAACTTTCAGGTTCTAGGGGTTGAACTTCCGCAATAGTTTTGTTTAGCTGTTTACATAAAATCCTTTGGAGTTTCTGGGGACTCCAGTTTTACTAGTCATTTAAACCTGCTTCCGTATCTTTAAATGTTTTAGTTCTTTAAGTTGCTTAGTCTGGTTGTAGTAGTGGTTCTCCCACCGGAGGATTAGTGTGGGTGCCAATCACGGCGGTCTGGATCGTGACAGAAGGCGTCCCTGACGCACTAGTGGCGCGGGGCTTCAGCCCCTAAACTTCAGAGGGCTCATGATGGCGCACTGCAGGCGCGGAGCGCCACCCCTCCTGGCGCATCAGTGGCGCGTCGCGCCACCCCTCCCCCAGAACGATCCGATGAATTTTTCTTCTCATTTTCTGATCATAACTCGCCTAGAATCGATTGTTTTCCTCAAATTTTCCATAGATTCAATTACCCAATACAAGTATACAAGAATATACTCATTTTCCCTCAAGAACAACTATCAAAAATTGAAATTCTCACCTCAAGAATTCATCAACTCCATAAACAAAGCATGAAGAATAAAACCTGAAGAACACCCATCAAGAATTCAACCTCCAAAACAAAATTACAGATGGAATTTACATGATTTGCGTGTGTATTTTGAACTAGCCGAAACGGTTCACAACATAATATATTGCCACTCTGATTTTTTTGGAAATTGTTTTTGTTTTAGAGTCGCCACCTGATTTTAAGGAAGAATATTAGGAGAACCATTTTTTAAAATATGTAAATGTAAACTCTGTTTTAATTTGCGAAGCCAGTGAGATTATGAGTAAGAGTTTTGGTTACTCGAGGGGAAGGTATTAAGCATCCCTCAGAGCCTATCCAAAGATAGTCCTTAAGCTCAATTTAGGAAAAATAATTAGGAAAATTTATTTAATTATTTACTTTAAAATTCATGATGAGTAAATTTCATTAGTTTAAGAAAAAAGAGTAAAATACAAGGTATGACAAATATACATCTATAAAATAGTAGTATATTTATCCTACAGTAAAATAAATAAGTAAATGCACTTAAAATATACGACAATTTTATATGTTGGAAAATATGGATGTATCTTATATAAATTTATCCAAAATGTATAAATGTTGACTTTAAAGGATATGAAAATTTGTCATTTTATTTATTAAAACATAAAAGAAAATAAAATAAAATAAAATAAAATAAGGTAGTAGTCGGGTGTAAGTATATAATAGTATGTGCGGTATAATTTGATAAAAATGGATAAAATGGAGTTTCTAAAAAATAAACAAATAAAATAAATAATAATGATACTAAATGTTAAAATATTATACAAAGTTTGTGATCTTAGCTAGATTTATTAGAAAGTATAGTATATACATGTAAGTTGTTTAAAATATATGAACACTTACTATTGCATAGACAAATTGATGATCGATTATATGTAGTAAAATAATACGTATATTAAAGTGTAGGGATTTATAAATTATAAAAATAAGTAAGTAATATTAGTAAAAGGGATAGTAGATATGAGAAAAAATAATACAAATTATAACAAAATAATAGGTCATGTGTAGAAAAACTAAATATAGAAATATAGAATTTATACCTTTAAGTGCATAACGTATATATGTATGTACCTTGTATTTTGAATCTGTTGGCATACCTAAAATCTTGAAATAGCATGTTAAGAGATTAAAATAGTTTAGTAATATTTGATTTGAAAGATAACAATAATGACAAATATAATTTTTATAAAGGAGATGACTTAAAGAATATAAAATAAGCCTAGTTATTAGTGTCCCACCCCAGATCATTATTCTTTTACCTTTAGTTTTTAAAAGGATCTAAAAATCGCCTAATTATTTCATAGATAATGAATTAGGCATCTAAATATTGAACAAAATAATGCTTAAGTAACTCTTATTGGTCTACTTAACTTATGTAATTCTAGGTAAGAGATTTTGATTATCCTATAGGGAAGGGTTAAGGATCCTTTAAAGAATTATAAAATAATAACCGTCAAACTTAGGCTAATAAAGATAACAAAATGAATAAATTTGTACAAGTTATTTTTTTTCATAAGCTTTTTTAAACAAAGAAAACAAGCTAGGAAATTTATAATAGCGTGGGGAGCAATTGTGCAAACGAAAAATGGAAATGAGTAGTAATAAATATGTATAAGTAAGAAAAATATACTTTTGCAAATTTGAACTTGAAATATTTTGGTCCTACTTGAAAAAAATGAGTTAAGTCGTATGTATCTTTTAAGACAAAACTTATAACATTTGTTTTGGCCCTTCTTAAAAAAATAATGTTTCTTCTTCCTTTTGAAAGTAGTATTTTAAAAGAACTTTTTAGACCCAAACTACTGCACACTTTTAAACTCTCAAAGTATGCATTTTAAATTTAAACTTTAAACACTTAGGGGTCGTTTGGTTACTGTATAAGGTACATTTTATTCATGTATAAAAAGTTTCATTAGCTTTACTATGTTTGGTAGAAGTTTTGTATTAGTTATAAAAGTCAGCATAACTTATACCATTTTTGGTTGGTAAGAATTTACATGTTGTATAAAAATTATTCATGTATTAATTTATACGGTGTTTGGTTGCATTTTTTGTATTCCTACATAATTAATATTAACATAACTTATGAGGGAATCTATGTATAAAGTTATGCAGGGGATAAGGTGGAATAAGTTATGTGGGTATTAGTTATACATGTATTAAAATGATAAATTACATATTACCCTATTAATTTATTTTATTTTTTTTAATTGGAAACTTTACTGTTTTCCTATCTACGTTTGTTGTTTTTATTTCTTTTTATATATTTACCGTTTTTATTTATTTATGCAAATTTATTGTATATTTTTTGACGGTACATATGCTAAATATTAGCATTATATATTACTAAATATATTCCACATTTTATAGCATGTATTATTATTTTGTAAATAATATATATTAATAATTTACAACAAGTTTAATATTCAATAGTTAATAATTCATGTATTGTAATCTCTACATAACTAAATAATACCTACATAACTAATATCTGCATAGCTAATGCCCGCATAATTAAACCCAACATAACTAAACCCTGCATAACTAATACATGCATAACTAAACCATGCATAACTAATATCTGCATAACTAAACTTCAAGTTAAACTTCTTTGAAAAGTTATAAAAATAGGTATAAATATTTGTAAATATCACTCCAAGTTAAACTTCTTTGAAAAGTTATGTCTAAGTTAAATAATTACCAAATGTACAAAGGGATATGGGAGATTTAAAAAAGATATGAAATAGGCCTAACTAATAAAACTTAACTTATAACTTACATTTTATTTTTTTGTTAATTAAATATATATATATATATATATATATATATATATATATATATACTAGTAAAAAGCATGAGTTTCAAGGAAAAATGTTTGTCAGTATTTTGGTCATATTCAACCTCACAAATTGATTACCATTTCCCTGCCTCACTGCTTTTGTTTACTTATAATTCTACTAAAAAAAGGTTAAGATATGAAACCTAAAACGCTACAAACTTGGTAGGGACTTGACAAAGCTTATAATGATCTTTTTCTTCTTTTTCCATCTTTTACGTGCACTTATATTCATGTAGAAAGAAAATATATAAATTTGATTATCAACTTTTGTGGTGAGGGAAATAAAAAAAAAGCACCATAAATCTGTTTTGGCGACCAGCAAACAACTAACTTCAAACACTGATGACATAGTACCAACATACTTCAAACAGTAACTTATCAATCATATATATAACACATATTCATGCTTCCAGATCAAAAGTTGATGAGTCAAACTTTCTCCCAAAGATAATATTTCCATGGAATTGGGCACAAACGAACTACTGGAAAACTAAGCCTAACAAAATTCAGCGATTTAGGGAAGGAAAGGATATCTAAAAGAAGCGACAACTCAACATTAATAATCAGTCTAAATCAAATTGAAAGCAATATAATCTGCTAATCCAAGTTAAAATGCAACATTCATGTCAAAATCTACCTATCACATATCACCAAAGTGTGCTAGACAAGGGCAGCAGTTCATCGCATGAAAACGAGTTAATAACAGGCATACAATAGTTTTCATACACACTGAAAATAGACCTCTAGAGCGAACACGACCACAAAGGGAGAGAGAGAAACACAATAGTTTCAAAGAATGCTGGAAAAGGAAGAAATACTTTCATGCTTGTATTAAGGCAAACAGTCGACTAGTTCACTAACTTCCACGAAACAAAAAATACTTTAACAAGACTACAGGTTGGAACTTTGGACCAAATCCAAATTCAATTCCAAACAGTTGCTATCAGTACTAGATAAATCGAGTGTTGTCCTGTATATATTAAAACATTGAAGACTAGACGACTAAACTCGAGCAAGAAGGGAATTGGATAAAGATTAAACGACTAAACTCGAGCAAGAACTGGATAGAGATTTAAGACGAGATAAACCAAAGGAATTACATCTTAAACAAATAATAAAGAGTGGATCGAAATTTTATCACCCTAAATCAGATACATGTTTCTTGATTATGATAACAACACTAACGATATATGAGGTCGACCAAAAATGCCAAAGAAAACCGAGCATCAATTCGGACCATAACTAAAATACATAAATCATTGACAAAATTTTGATGAAGATTGAAAAAGAGTTTACCTCTCGCTGAGCAGCAAACTAAGGCTTTGACGTTGATATCCAACTTCGAACACTTCTTCAGACTCGAATTCAAAGATGAAAACAGAAAGATGAAAGAAGATAAATCATTTCTGAAATCTAATGCTTGAAGTGTGCTCTTTGTCCCTCTTTTTTGTTCGTTTCTGGATGCCTCTGGAAGGGAAGAATACTTTCCTTTTATAGGCAAAAAATGTACTCCAAAATCCCGATTTTAAATCCGAAAAAAAAAAAAGCACTGGAGGCAGAGAGCTGTAACTAGATATCAAAGTCAACTATCACCTTTCATATTTCAACCGTTGGACCAATTTCGACCACAAAATTTTAATTGTTTTAGACAAAACGTCAGCCAAAATATAGGTGTGAGCGGCGTAAGGGTCTCTTTTCATCAGAAAAAAGGTGATGGAGGAGACATAAAGTAAGAGACCGCTGGAAATTAGCCTTTTCCGGCGGTTCATGGCTGTTCTTGGTAGAGATGATGGGAGAGGAGAGTGGGGCGGCCATGGGGAAGGAGGAAAACGTTTTGGGGAACGAAAATTTTTGGGGAAAAGAAGAAGTAGCAGGCGTTTCTTTTTTCTTTCTGGGAAAGGGAGAAACGTTGGGGTCTTTTGGGAGGAAGAAAGGTCTTGATTTGATTTGGGCCGTCTGATCGTTCGATCGGACGGCTAACAAAAATGAGGAGTTTAAAAACAATATTAATAATTATATATATATATATATAGAGAGAGATAAATAAATAAATAGTAAAAGAATGGATTAATAAGGGCCGTCAGATTAGAGTGGATGGTCAAGATTAGAGCTGAAGAAGTACAATCCATGTGCTTCCTACGTGGCGTAAGCTGATTGGCCGGTTTAAAGAGACATGGATTTTCAAGTTTTACTCCAATTAAACATTTAAATTATAACCCCCTTCTTTATTAAATAGCCATAATTTATTTAAATTAAATATAATTATATTGCAAGATTAGCTTATTTGATAAAAATTAGCCATTCTAGAAAAAATAAAATTAGTATAATTTAGTAACTCATTAATTAATTAAGCTTCCTAATTTTGAATAATGTACGAAAAATATTAATTTGCAACAATAGAAATTATATTTAGTTAGAAAAATAGAGTTACTCCTTAAGAACAATATTTATTTTGCGTAAATAAAAAAATGAGAAAGTGAGTAGTAATATTTATATAATATATTTAATTTTCATGAGAAATAATATATATGAAATAAATTTATCGAACAAAATAAATAAATGAAAATGTTTTGTTTGTATTCCTACAAAATTTCACAACATATATATTTTATTATCAAATTCTTGAAAAAGTTCTTCATATGTATACATATATATTTTAATTATTATTATTATTATTATTATTATGGAAGCTTAATTAATTAAATATGGAGAGCCAAAATTGGGTATCAACAACTTGCCCCTTTCTTTGTCCATGGATGAGAGTAGAGAAGACGTGGACAAAGAAATATTGACATAATCCAATTTTAGGTGACCACCAAAATATGCTTTAAGCAACAACTTGGCAAGAAATGTTTATGGAGTTATGGCCGAACTCTGACTTCTGAGTTACCTACATATCTCAGGTTTTATGAGAAATCAGGCGACATGTAGTTCGGGGATGAAGGAGCATAGAAAGTTTTGAGTAAAATTTGCCCAGTATCAAATTACTGAAATCTCTTGGGTGATGAGGTACGAAGAGATTAGCACGAATAGAGGGATGGGATATAGTTCTAAAGAAATTTCAATGAGAAATGCTCCGTAGCAATTTCTACTGAAGACTTATGGTAGAGAGATGAATTTTCAAAAAAATTGCCCCAGTGTCGAGTTATAATAAACTGAGACATGAAAGAGTTATAAGTAAGATTTAAATCTGAACTTCTGAAAATCGAGTCGAGTTGAGTTTTAAAAGTGAACCCTTGACGTAGTTAGTGATGCTTGACATTGCACTAACTTGCCCTAGTTTGCTGCTTAGAGGGAGTTCCTCATTATAATGTGTTGTCCTGCAAAACATGTAAAAGGGTGAAAAGTACTTGGTGCGGTTCAAAAATTATAAATTGAAATAGTAATGTAAAGAGTAGAGTGTAGATGTTCAAACTATTATTGATGCCTCTTTTTGTGTTGTGAATATGACGTAGGTAAAGTAACTTGTAATGTAGAGGCCTCCGACTGGCAGGGCTATTGTAATGTAAAAGCCTGCATCTGGCTGTGTAAAGCTTGTAATGTAAAGCCTCCAACCGGCGGGGTTGTTGTAATGTAAAAGCCTGCATCTAGTTGTGTAAAGCTTGTAATGTAAAGCCTCCGACTGGCGGGGCTGTTGTAATGTAAGCCCCTTGAAACGTGGGCTACTTGTAATGTAATGCCTTCATCTGGCGGGGTGAAACTTGTAATGTGACATTTAATTGTTGGCGTATGATAGCATTGGTATACGTGCATGCCCCTGATCGGTGAAGCTTCATAGATATCACTGTGATGTAGTCTCCGATTGGTGAAGTATTGCTTCTTTTTCTTATATACAGACTCCAATTGGTGGAGTTCGGTCGACGTTTGATATGTCCAACCTCCAATTGGCGGAGTTTGACGATGTTTTCTATGTACAATCTCCAATTGGTGGAGTTTGGCTGATGTTTGCTATGTACAACCTCCAATTGGTGGAGTTTGGTTGATGTTTTCTATGCACAGCCTCCGATCAGTGGAGTTTGAGTGACATTTGTTGTCACGCCCCGAGTTATCCCCAGGACGCAGACACGGGACCTAGGATCACGAGTGACCCCAAGCTAACCCTGCTGGCATAACATAAGCATACTATGATAACTGAAATGAGATCATTCTATGCGGAAGCTTAAACATGAGATAAACTGAAAGTGATAAGGGATACCCATTCTAAGTCTGAATATATAATCTGAGAGTTTAACGACAAATGAAATATCAAACTCCAAACTAAAACTGAATCTAACTATGTCTGAAATAAAGCCTCTAACTGACTAGAAATGCTAGGACATGCCCCAACTAAATCTAGCAAAAACTGAAACTAAAGACTGAAAGTAGAAGGATGATCATGTCAATCGTCCTCGAAGAATGAGGACTTACTACTGATGCTTCTGAACTGGAGATCGAGAACCAATCTATGCGTGATCTGAATGCTGAGGACCTGAACCTACATCACGAGGAGATGTAGCGTAGAGTATGCCTCAGTACTTGAAAGGTACTGAGCATGCAGGATAGGATAAAGCTGAACAATATACATAACTGAACAAAGCATATAACTGAGCAATGATGTAAGATAAGCATGATACTATACTGGAAATACTGAACATGAACTAACTGAATGCAATGACTAAGTTTATAACATGTTGAAACTGAATACTGAACTGTATCTGATAACCTGGTCACTACACTAGAATCTGACTGTGGGAGCTATTAATAACCGACATAAAACTACATGAGCTAAAATGTGGAGTCCGATGTATACGCCCCATCGAGAGGACCCAATATACCCTGCCAGAGGTATAGAGGCATGACTGGCGTGATCACTAAACTGTAATGCCCACATAGGGTACTTATAAACCTACGGGGGCACGTAGTTCTAAGACTATACGGGTATGCTGAACCCTAGTCCAACTCGGTGTTAAGTCTACTCCCAACTGAATATGTATGTAACACATTATGACTGAATTATTGTAGTGCTGAATAGCTCAAAATACTGACATGCTAAATCTGAAAATGCAACAATTATATACTGATAATGAAACATTCGTAATTGGAGCATGTATATCTGTTTATCTGACCTAGCTAGTGTAATTCATGAACTAAACAAATCTACACAACTAAGGTTTTGAATTTCATGCAAGAACTGAAGCAACAACATGATAATCTGATTTGGATCATTCTAGCAGCTAAAACCAACAATTTCTAACATTCAAGAAACCCTAGGTCTAGATATTATCAAGGGAATCAAGATTTTGACTGAATTCTAGGGACCTAATGGGCGAAAGGAACCCACTAGTGAAATCCAACAAACCTGGTGACGAATTTCACGGAGAAATCTTTCAATTATGGATCTAAAACTGATGAAAACCTGATGCGTTCTAGGAGAGGGGTTGGTCGACACTTTCTCCTTCTACGTTCTAAGTTTTCTAATTTTTTGGTGAATGACTTGCTTAGGGTAGATTCTAATTAAGTTACTAGGCTTAAACTGATCAAAACTATGTAGTTTAGGGGTTAAACGACGTAGTTTAGGGGTCCAACGCATAGGGAAAATACCAAACGACCCCAGACTTAAATTTTGTCGGCGTCACCGACGGACCGTGAGTGGACCCTTAGCTGGTCGGCCGTCGTTCGCGACTGGGAGCTGAAAGCTGAGGGTCTGACCTACGACCCTGGACCACGGACCGTGGTCTGACCTACAGTCTGTAGGTCCTGGCATGGGTGGACCCTTAGCCAAATTTTTAGACTGCTTCTGGGGAGGGCTGCAGGTGGCCATCCACAGACCACCAGAACGGACCGTGGGTCACCCTACGGTCCATGGGTGGTGCCCGTCGGTGGCACCTGGAACTTCTGAAATCTGCAATTTGGTAGTCATAGCATACGGGGTGTTACATTTGCTATGTACAACCCAGACTTGTGGAGTTTGACGTTGTTAGACGATGGTCTGCGATTGGCTGAGTAATTGATGAGGTTAGATTACAAGCTCCAGTTGGTGGAGTTATTTTGACAGAAAGCTAACTATCCTATTTTCCTACGAGGGCCCTCTTTTTCTTCAGTATTTGATCTGGATCTTGAGCGTACCTGCAAAGATTTAAATGAAATATTATTAGACATAAGATGCAGGTTGAAGTATTTCCAGTAAATAAAGTAGGGAAAGAGTAGTTTGGCTCATGATTGCGAGAAGTCGAATGGCGTCTCAGGTCATGCCCCGAGACTTGATGTTATTTTCTTGATTCATGAGTTCCTGCACTCAAAGAAAAAAATTATTTTGGGAAGGGGTGTTGATTTGTATCGACTCGCGGACTAAGGCCTCGTCACTAGAATCCTCCGCACCTTCTTAGCCCGTATGTAGTTTCTTAACCTAGAGACTTGGTAGGTAGAAGAGTAGAAAATCTCTTTGAAAAGAAATAGCTTGTTGTTTAGTAAATAAGAATATTACGTATATATTAGGTATATATATATATATATATATATATATATATAGTAATTCTCCAGCGTTTTTAGATTATGACATATTCCCAAGTCCATCGAGCTTTCCATTTTGTTTACTATATCCAACATAGTCTTCTTGTAGCTTTTACCCTTCTGATGAAGCTTCCCTAACTCTTTCCCAAACACTATGATGATCGATCTTCTTCATATTCTGAGGTTACGCTAACTATGAGGAAGTGTTCCCTAAGGGTAAAAAAAAATGGAAATTATGTAGTGCATTGATCGAGCTTGACTCAGGCTGCCTACGTATCCCCAAAATAGGAATCAAATTGTAACGTAGTTCAAATACAAATGAGAGAATTTAAACTATGTAATGCAATGACCGAGCTTGACTCAAGTTGCCTATGTATCCAAGCGGAATCAGGTCGGGACGGAGTTCAATTACAAAAGTGGAAAATATGAAATGCAATGACCGGGCCTGACTCAGGCTGCCTACGTATCCAAGCGGAATCAGGTCAGGACGTAATTCAAATACAATAGGTATGTGAAAAATATGAAGGGAATGATCGGGCTTGACTTTGGCTACCTACGTATCCAAGTGAAATCATGTCAGGACGTAGTTCAAATACAATAGAAAAGTGGGAAAAAATGCAAGGGACCGACGACAAGGATTGCCTACGTATCCCACCTAGGGAATTCAGGTGGAGCGTAGTTCTAAATAGATGGAAATGATTTTATGAGTTTTCTAAGGGAGACCGGATCTGATGCGGGTTGCCTACGTAGCCCACTATGGGAAGTCAGGTCTAGATGTAGTTCTGTTACATTGAAAAATGCAAAAGTACCGGAAATAAGCGCTAATCTTGAGGTCTTTAGATGTAGTACTTATTGACGGCGTCTGAATTGATTGGCTTTGTGCTCACTCTCTCGTCCATTTCTTCTAAGATTACTGCTCCTCTAGAGAGTACTCTATGAAGCATGTAGGGTCCTTTTCAATTTGGTGCAAATTTCCCTTTGGCTTCTCCTTGGTGAGGGAAAATCTTCTTCAATACTAATTACCCCGGTGTGAACTGTCGAGGTTTGAATTTCTTGTTGAATGCCTTGGTCATTCTATTCTGATAGAGTTGACCATGACAAACTGCATCCATCCTCTTCTCATCGATGAGCATCAATTGTTCATGCCTGCTACGTATCCATTCTTCATCATCCAGACCAACCTCTTGGATAATCCTGAAAGATGGTATTTCTACCTCAGCAGGTATTACTGTTTCCGAACCATAAACCAACATATAAGGAGTTTCCCCAGTTAATGTTCTGATTGTGGTACGATAACCGAGTAAAGCATATGGTAGCTTCTCTGTCCATTGCCTGTGACTATCTATGATTTTCCTCAAAATCTTCTTGATATTCTTATTTGCGGCCTCAACTGCTCCATTCATCTGTGGCCAGTAAACTGTGGAATTTCGATGAGCAATTTTGAACCTTTCACAAGTTTCCCTCATAAGATTGTTGTTGAGGTTGGCTGCATTATCTGTTATTATTGATTTTGGAATTCCAAACCGACAAACTATGTTGTTGCGAACATAGTCTGCCACTACCTTCTTAGTCACTTCCTTGTATGTCGAAGCTTCAACCCACTTAGTGAAATAATCGATAGCTACTAGGATGAAATGATGTCCATTTGATGTGGGAGGCTCTATGGGTCCAATAACTTCCATGCCCCAAGCGGAAAACAGCCAAGGGGAACCCATCACATTGAGCTCATTCGGTGTAACCCGTATAAAATCTCTATGCACTTGACATTGATGACACTTTTGCACGTACCGAATGCTATCTCTCTCCATGGTCATCCAAAAATATCCGGCTCTTAAAATCTTCTTTGCCAAAGTGAACCCGTTCATGTGAGGTCCACATATTCCTGCAAGTATTTCTTCCAAAAGCCTTGTCGCTTCCGCGGCGTCGACACATCTCAGCAATCCTAAATCTGAAGTTCTTCTATATAGGATTTCTCCGTTAAGGAAGAAATGATTGGCCATCCTCCTTAAAGTCCATTTTTGCTTGCTTGTGGCATTTTCAGGATATTCTCGTGCTTCTATCAACCTTCTGATGTCCAAGTACCATGGTTTTCCATCCAATTCCTCATCTACATGAAAACAGTATGCATGTTGATCATGTATCTCTACCTTGATAGGGTCGATGTAGTTCTTGTCTGGATGCTGAATCATCAAGGACAATGTTGCCAAAGCATCGGCAAACTCATTTTGATCTCGAGGGACATGCTTGAACTCAATCCTTGTGAATCTCCTACTCAACTCCTTTATGTAATGTAAATAAGAAAGGATCTTGACATTCTTAGTCATCCATTCTCCTTGCACATGATGAACCAATAAGTCGGAATCTCATATCACCAAGAGTTCTTTGATGTTCATGTCTATGGACATCCTGAGTCCGAGAATACAGGCGTCATATTTCGCCATGTTATTGGTACAATAAAACCTAATCTTGGCTGAGATTGGGTAATACTGACCGGTTTCCAAAATTAAGACTACTCTTATTCCAACTCCAATAGAGTTTGATGCTCCATCAAAGAACATCCTCCATCCATCATACAACTCCGATGTGTCTTCTCTTACAAACAAAACCTCTTCATCAAGGAAGTAGGTCGTGAGTGGCTTGTAATCTTGGTCCACCAGGTTTTCTGCGAGGTGATCAGCCAAGGCTTGTCCTTTGATGGCCTTCTGTGTCACATACACGATATCGAACTCACTCAATAAAATTTGCCACTTTTCCAGTTTACCTATAGGCATTGGCTTCTGAAAGATGTACTTGAGTGGATCCATTCTTGAAATCAAGAACGTGGTGTATGCAAATAGGTAATGCCTAAATTTTTGCGTGATCCAAGTCAAAGAGCAACATGTTCGTTCCAACAAGGTGTATCTTACCTCGTATGGTGTGAACTTCTTGCTCAAATAGTAAATGGCTTTCTCTCTTCTACATGTCTCATCATGCTGCCCGAATACACATCCGAATGCATTATCCATGAAAGATAGATACAATAACAAAGGCTTTCCCGGCTCTGGTGGGACAAATACTGGTGGGTTGGATGAGTATTCTTTGATCCTATCGAAATCCCTTTGACATTCCTCTGTCCATTTCATGGCAGCATCCTTCTTTAGTAATTTGAATATGGGCTCACAGATCAGTGTGGATTGAGCTATGAACCGACTAATGTAATTCAGTCTTCCTAAGAAACTCATCACGTCCTTCCTGGTCTTGGGTGGATGTAGCTCTTGGATTGCCTTTATCTTTGATGGATCCAACTCTATACCTTTCCTGCTAACGATGAATCCCAACAGTTTTCCCACGGGTACTCTAAATGCACACTTTGTTGGATTCAACTTCAGATTATACTCCTGCAACCTCTCAAAGAACTTTCGTAAGTCATCCAGGTGATCTGAACTTCTTTTGGATTTGATAACAACATCATCCACGTACACTTCAATTCCCTTATGGATCATATCATGAAAAAGAGTAGTCATGGCCCTCATGTAGGTTGCACCGGCATTTTTGAGGCCAGATGGAATTACTCTATAGCAATACACTCCCCATGGAGTGATAAATGTTGTCTTTTCTGCATCATCTTCATCAATCGGGATCTGGTGATATCCTGTAAAGCAATCGACAAATGATTGCAACTCATGTTTCGCACAATTATAGATGAGTATATGAATATTTGGAAGAGGGAAATCATCCTTAGTACTGGATCTGTTGAGATCTCGATAGTCCAGACATATTCTGATCTTTCCATCCTTTTTTGGCACAGGCACAATGTTGGCTAACCATGTGGGGTAATTTGTAACCCTTACAACGTTCGCCTCGATATGCTTATTTACCTCCTCCTGGATCTTCGAACTCAAATCTGGCTTGAACTTTCTTGTCTTTTGCTTAACGGGTAGAGAAGTGGGATCAGTTGGTAATTTGTGCGAGAAAATATTAGTGCTTAATCCTATCATGTCATCGTAAGACCAAGCAAATACATCAACATACTTCTTGAGAAACTCTATTAGTTCTTGCTTTCTTTCTACCTCTAAATGTATGTTGACTCGTGTTTCCTTCACAATTTCCTCATCTTCTAAGTTGAAGACCTCTGTTTCATCCATATTGGGTTTCTTCTGACTTTCAACTTGCTCGATTTCAAATGGTAGATATTCAGGCATCATGCTTTCATCATACTCTTCTTGATCCTGTTCATCGCTTACGTCTTACTCAGTAGATTCGTTACATGTCATAATCGTTGAACGAGGGTTTTTATTAATATGAGCGCTGAAAAGTGCAAAAGGTAAGTAAAAATAAATAGATATTTAAAATAACGAGACAATTTTTAAGAAAAGTAAAGACTTTTTATTGCAAAGCATTCTAGCTTTTAGAAGAGGCAAGCAACAAAAGATTAGGCATGATTCAAGCCTCAATTTGATCATGCGGATTTTGGAAATTTAAACTACTTTTCCACACTACCAGAACTCTGGTTCAAACAAGGATGGACTAATGGTCCAGTTCTGCAAGATTTTTCCCAGGTTCAGCGTCACGAATAGTCAATTTGCTGAGATTTATCTCTTCCGCTTCTCAAACCATGGCCACGAACAAATTGCCTATTCCTTCAACGATATCATCATCACTTGATTGATCTCGAATCGAAGCTTGTTCTAGTACAAAGATTGTCTTGCTTGACCTGTGATGGTTTTTTCCTGAGGTACGCTCATATCCGAGTCCGTTGATACCTTTCTGCTGCTTCAGCTGGATTGGCTCCACTATGCCATTGGACTTGGGTCCAAGTCCACTCTTAGGCTGATACCCATACTTCAACATCTCTGACGCAACCATTTTTGCTGCAATTGACAATTTTGTATCATCTGGCTCTGCTTCCTCATTGACCCTTACAGCTTGCATAATTTCCAAAGTGTGAAAATTGGCTCTGTCTAACTCGTCAGCGATCGGAAGAGAATTAACAGAATGAATAGGGTGACTGAGCTCCCCGTGAATGATAACCTCAGTGCGACCCCATTCAAACTTCACACACTGATGAAGAGTGGAAAGAACTGCTCTTGCCATGTGAACCCATGGCCTTCCCAACAACAGGTTGTAGTTGGATGATACATCCATCACTTGAAATAGGATGGGGAATTCAGCCGTCCCTACTTGCAATGTGAGATAGATCTCCCAGATGACACTTCTTTGCGCCCCATCGAAAGCTCTAACTTTCACATGACTTTCCCTTATCTCTACCATAGTAACACCCAAATGCCTCAGAGTGGTGAAAGGACAGATGTTGCATCCAGAACCACCATCAATTAGAACTCAATTAACAATGTTATCACAACATTTTATTGCGATGTGAAGCGCTTTGTTGTTCCCAGCCCCTTCCGCAGGCAGCTCATCATCATGGAAAGAAATCTTGTTAGCTTCCACTATTCTTCCAATCGTTAAAGTTAAGGTTTCACTTGTGGTCTCTTTTGGAATGTTAACTCCGTTTAACACTTCCATTAAAGCATTCTTATGAGCTTCAGAACTCATAAGTAGAGACAAAATAGATATGTGGACAGGCGTCTTCGTCAGTTGCTCTTCGACTACATAGTCTTTAGGCTGCATCTTCTTTCCAAATTCTGCGGCTTCAGCATCGGTAACATTTTTCTTTGGATTCCATTCTTTTCCAAGAACTCTTTGATTTAGATCCTCTGGGGCATAACACCTTTCTGACCTAGTCATCCCTTGAGCCATGACAGTGTCGATCATCTTGCCCTTGGCGCCTGCTCGATAGTCCCATGGGACTGCTTTTGTGTCATACTCAGGCTTTCTAACCATTAGAGTGGTCACTAAAACTCTTAGGAGATATGTTTTGATATTCAGAGGTTCCCTTAGTTGAACAATGATAACAGGTTGTGCTGAAGATGTCATGGAATCTGCTTCATCTATGTTTGGATAGTCGGGGCCCTCATATTCGTCATCTAGAGTAACCATATTTACTTCCCGATTCTCATGGTTTAGCAAGGGGTTATTGTTTACATTGGGAGGTGCTGGAGTGCATTTGATTACTCCTCTCTTGATCAACGACTCGATTTGGTTCTTCAAACCATAACAATATTCTGTGTCATGTCCTTGGATCCCCGAGTGTTAAGCACATCACTTGTTTCCATCGAAGTTACGAGGGAGTGGATCGGGAAGTTTTCCTTCAACTGGTTGTAGCACTCCCGCTATCCTCAACCTCTCAAACAATTGGGCATAGGGTTTGAAAATCGGTGTGTAAGTGCAAGCATTTCTAGC
The DNA here is from genome assembly GCA_029582245.1 of Solanum etuberosum. Taxonomy (NCBI): domain Eukaryota; kingdom Viridiplantae; phylum Streptophyta; class Magnoliopsida; order Solanales; family Solanaceae; genus Solanum; species Solanum etuberosum. The sequence continues at coordinate 26,257 of JAJONR010000210.1, read as the reverse complement.
TTCGATATTTGGACGGGGTCTCGGTGCATATGCTGGTCTATTTTGGTGGATTGGTGCTTGGACAGGGACACATGGTCTTTGAGGATTTTGGTTTGCTGGTGCTTGAGGTGGATTATAGTGTGGTTGGGTATTATATACTTGGTATGGGACATATGAAGTATGTGCAACAATTTGGGGATTGTTGGGGTATCACTGGGATGGTCCTCCTTGCTGGTAAGTGACAACTGAAACATCCTCCATTTTCTTCTTGATGCCGCCAATGGCACCTGGTTGTATGGCCCTACTTGCAGCTTGCAATGCGACCATAGACTGAATCTTCCCAGATTTAACACCCTTCTCTATAAAGTCTCACATCTTGACCAATTATGCAAACTTCTGGCCCATCATTGACATCATCTTGTCAAAGTAGATACCTTCTTGAACTCGAATAAAGTACTTCGAGAGCTAACTCTCATCTAGTGGTGGTTGCACCCTTGCGGCTTCAGTTCTCCAACGTCAAGCGTACTCATGGAAATTCTCAGATGGCTTCTTCTGTATGTTGGCCAAAGAGAATTTGTTGGCCGTAATTTCGGTATTGAACCTGAAACAAGTCATGAAATCCTCAGCCATTTCCTGCCGGTCACCCCATTTTCAAGTGTCCTGGCGTGTATACTAGGTCAATGCTTCTTAAGACAGACTCCGAATGAACAACTTTATCCTCAGTTTCTCATTCCTCCCTACGCCGACTAACTTGTCACAATATCCCCTTAAATGTGCGTGAGGTCACCCTTTGCATCAAACATGTCAAACTTTGGTAGGTTGTATCCTACCGACATGTCAATGTATGGATGGATGCACAAGTCATCATAATCAAGACTCTCCGTTCCCCTAGTGACTTGTAGACTTTTCAATGCCTTTCTTAGACCATGAAGTTGGGCATTTATCGATGTATCCTCTTTCAATCGAGCATCTTTCTCCATTTCTGCATATTGATCGACCTCGTACGGGACATTAACCACAGCTGGCACTGTGAAGGTAGGAGCTCCAGCGGTATATACAGGTGGAACATGTGGCTCATAGGGAGCAGCGACATGTGCCCCAAGTATCTACTGCATTGTAGGTATAGTAGGGTCACGATTAGAGAGGTTAGGAATGGTCCTGACTGTGGTTGGAGAAGCTGGTAGAACTCGACCGTGAGCAGGAGCGTGTTGAGTTTGTTCTGGCTGATTTCGTAGGTCGGCAGAAGGCAAGTCAGCTTTTGGGAAGCAAATAGGCATCTTGAAAGTTGGGAAAGTGGTAGCCGACAGTTTGGCCAAGTCTCGCACTTGACACAATTCTTCCCTCAAGATCTCGAGTTCTTGTTCCATGTGAGCCATTTTCTCTTCGTTTTGAATGTCTGTTATATTTTGAGAACTTTTGGGATTCTCAATAGGCACTGTTATGTTTGCGTCAGCATTGAACTCGTCTTTATCAGTCATCTTTCCTTTTGATCGAAGGTTGTATCGTGAGTCAGCCAGTTTGAAAGTCGACACAAATCAACGTACTTTTGGGAATAAATAATGAAAAAGAAAAGAAAACAAAGAAAAAGGGAAATTATGTTAGTTTGGGAGATATATTGAAAGATGTAACAAATATGTAACACATATATATGCCAATTTAGCAACATTCAAAATGCGTCCTAATATAGAACCTCTTTTTGCATGAGGTAGGCCTACGTCACAATAAGTTTGATAATAAATGATCCATTTAAACACATTTTAGATTTGGAGCAAACATAACTTCATTAATTAAGGTAGTCTGGCTATTACAATGAGGTAGGCGATCAGAGGCCTAAGAAATGAAAGTACAGGGGTGGCCACAGGCATACATAAGGGATAGGCCACACGGCACTTTGAGGCGCTTATGAGAGAGTTCAAAGAAGAAAGACGACCTACGGCCAGGTTGGGGAATCGTCATCGTCTACTTCATAATATGGCCCTGGGTGGTACTATGGAGACTCTTCCGGGCCGTGCTCGGGTGACATGTCTATCACCCCTCCATCTCTTGGGTCATAGATGTTAGATCCCGTTTCAGAAACCTCCATGTGGTCTTCCCCCACCTCTTCTTCTGGGTCCTCTTCGGGATCCTCCTCTGGGTCCTCTTCGGGATCCTCTTAAGGGTCTTCTTCAGGGTCCTCTTCAGGGTCCTCTTTTGGGTCCTCTTCTGGATCCTCTTCCGGTCTTCTTCTGGGTCTTCTTCCTCTTCTTCCTCAACCACTTGGATTAAATAATCAATGCATCCAGGAACTATCTGATTGTACATCGGTGTAGTGAATCCCATATGAGGAAGCACTCATTCTCTAACCCAATCAATCCGTTGGTTATCCACAAACCCCCAGATCCCTCGTACACTTGGTTGAGCCATATGACTCACAGTAGTCCACCAAGAGTAATATTCCGGCGTACACCAACTTTCCTCTCCCATGTTTAAATCAACCATGTATTCCCATTTGGCTTGCAAATTTCTTATCCACTCTTGTGAGACTGAAGTGAAGGCATCGTCATGTAATCTCATGATTGACCATAGCAGAATGTCTTGGACAACTCCAAATTGCCGCATAACTCGAAGAGGTGCATATGGTTGAATTCCCTTTAGCCCAATCAACTCGATATAGAACAAATATTGAGTCCTTGTAAATGCCAATCCTCTTATCCAAGAAAACTTCCATTGGATGGCATCTTCGGTAAGGTTGTTCAAAAATATGTGCCACTCTTCCTTTCTTGTCGGTGCGCCCGCCCAATATCGGAGGTGATCTTCATGGCTTTTGATCCTGTTACATGCGTCTATGTATTAATCCATCTGTGGATCACGATGATATAAATGTTCCCTCGCCCAAATTTGTAGCAACATATTGCCCCCTCCGAAGAAGTCTGCCCACTCGTGCAGGCTGTCAATGAACGGAGTACCTCGGCAAGGATCATAGGCACTAAAGAATATCTTTGCGGATTGTTAAAAATTCTCATAACCATTGGCAATATATTTATGTCGACGGAATGGGACCTCATCGGGAATACCATGATTCCCAAAAAAAATATAATGAATACCCTTGGCCTCAGATGTACCCATGCTCCACGGGTACATGCAAACTCGTGTTAGTATTCATCATATCATTCAAGACGCCAAAACCTTTGAAAGAGGTAGTCTAGCTTGACCTGTCCGCCTTCCACATATCTCAACGATGGAAATATATGCAACTCCATGAGACTTAGAAAATTGCCTAGACATATGGTTGATGGTATCAACGACAACCTTCCTCTAATTGGTATTTCCATAAAACTACTGAACTCCTTCAATGTGGGAGTGATCTCAAAATCTGAGAATTTGAAAGTTACTATGCTCGTGTCCCAGAACCCCATTAGCTGAGTAATGAAGACTTCATCACCTTGTTTCCCTAGAAGTGACAATAGTGCTCCCAAGTGCCCTCGAATCTCTGCTCCGTGTGTTTTATGGATGTTTCTCCACCAATTATGTAGGATGTGTGGCACTGAAACAACCATTTGGATATTCGGCAAGTCTTGGTTGATGTTCATCAGAAAGAAAGGTAAAGGGTGTGATAAGTTTATTTGCTCCAAATCCATTAAGTGTTTTAGTTTGGATCATTCATATGAATTTCATACAAAATGTATGTCGTCGAGTTTTAAAGAAGAAAATCATTGACATTTGGATAGTTTCCTAAACGCAATGGCAATACCTTATATTGTCTTGCCTAAGGCTATGAAACATGACCTATTTCTAGAGTATAATTTTTTCCTAGATGATTGAGAGTGGGACTAAGTAATTGCAAGAAGGTGCACTATCTTAGTTGCACCAACTCTGAAACTGAGGAACCTAAAGAAAGTTTCAGAGGAATGTGAGACACCCCTCGCGAGAACAATTGTGTGTATATGTGTACGGCCAAAGACTCGATAGAAAGTGCAAATGACAGTGTAGGAAAAGCAGTAACAAGTAGCATTTTAAAACATCTAAGGAACACAAGTTTGTATTTTACTTCCGACCTTTCAATCAAAACAATATATCATTTCTGTAATGCAAATAATAAGCTGCAAATAAATAAGTAATCACAAATCTCATTCATAAATTAAGTTTTCTAAGGTTAAAACCTAAGTACGATCCCCAGCAAAGTCGCCAAGCTATCGCACCATATTTCGAACTAGCCGAAACAGTTCACAACATAATATGGCTGCCACTTTGATTTTTTTGGAAATTGTTTTTTTTTCGATTCGCCACCTAATTTTAAGGAAGAATATTAGAAAAATATTTTTTTTAAATATGTAAATGTAAACTCTGTTTTAATTTGCGAAGACAGTGAGATTCTTAGTAAGGGTTTTGGTTACTTGGGGGGAAGGTATTAAGCATCTGTAACGACCTGTTCCCGTTGTTATGGAAAAGCCAATGAGGAAAGAAATTGCGCCAGAAAACTTTTGAGTAGTGACTTGGAAATTTTTAGCCTAGGCCAGACTTAGACGAAATCTGAGTCAGGTGAGGTCTAGGGAAATATCATAATAAACAGAGGGTTTAATTATGAATTTGATCACATGAGTGGATAGCCAAGACGTTAAGGAGCATGTACGGCTTTACGGAATTTAATTTGGGCGAGTAATTTTCCCAAAACAAATCTTAGTGTGAAAGGGTAGTGTTTGAACGTCAAGGGTTGAAGGTGTGTTGCGAAATGGGAGCTTGGAACTCAAAGTCCAACTTTCTGTCTTCGTACAAGCTGTCAAGGCGGGGTTAGTTCCGCCAGGGCGGGACAGTCGTGACTTAAATCGGGGAAAAACCCCAAAATTGTTATTTTCTTAAAAACTTCGTTCTTGAGAGCTAAGGGACGAACCAGGGCGATTTCTTGACAGATTCCTACGATTTCTAGCGCTAAAGGTAAGATTATTACTCCCCTAATCTATAATTCGATTCTTAGAACTTAGAATCTTGGGTAATGATCGTTGGGGGAGGGTTTTGGCCTGAAGTTAATGGGGGAAAAGCCCTAATTGAACATTAAGATATTGGGTTTGGCCTTGGATTGATAGTTTAATTATTATCCGGGTAAATTAGGCCTTTTTTATTGATCCTTGCGTTAATTACTAATTTTTAGACCAAGAACAAGCGGAAAGAATCCAGAAAGGAAAGGCTCAAGTGTCTTAGGAGGATTCAAGCTTGGTTTCGAGATAGGTGATCGTTGATTTCCTGTTTGTGTGATATATGCTGATTAATTGCTTCATTATATGCATGCGTGTATGTGATTAGGAAAATGTGAATTGAATCTGATGAAATGTTTATGTATGAACAATTACATGCTATGAACCTAATACTTGATTGTATGACTATGAGTAATGTTCATTATGGGTGTGATTGTCATTGTGGTTGCGCTGACTGGATCGGATGTCATGTTCCGACACATATATTGGATTGTGTGTCACGTTCCAACACATATATTTGATCGGGTGTCACGTTCTGACACATATATTGGATTGGATGTCACGTTCCGACACATATATTTGATCGGGTGTCACGTTCGACCACACTAACAATTCAGGTGTGGGTTCCATGAGAGGACCACTGTGTTTATTACATTCATGTCTAATAGTCATTGTTATTGGGAAACTGTAAGTTGCTCATGAAATGATAATTGATCGATGTATCTTGTATATGTGTGTTTACTGTGTTATAATTTCTTGCGTGTATTTTACTTACTCGAGTAGCCGCGTGATCCTACTAGTACACTGTAGTTTGTGTACTGATACTACACTTGCTCATTCTTTGTTGAATCCAGGGCATCTTCAGGCGGCTAATGATAGACCTCAGCTAGGAGATCACTGACCGAGACCGGATTCAAGGGTGAGCCAGTTCTTCCAGGCTGTCATGGGTCCTCTATTGTTTAGTCCATTCTTTCCAGACTCAGACTGTCTAGTTAGATTTATCGTATGTTTAGTTTTGGGGTAGTACCCTTTTTCTCTTAGTCTTGTTGATTAGTAGAGTTTTGGTACAATGAGTTTCAGGTTCTAGGGGTTGAACTTCCGCAATAGTTGTTAGTCATTTTATTAACCTTCCAGAGTTTACGGGAACTCCATATTTTATTTAGTCATTTAAACCTGCTTCTGTATCTTTAAATGCTCAGTTTTTTGTTAAATTACTTAGTCGGATTGTAGTAATGGTTCTCCCACCGGAGGGTTAGTGTGGGTGCCAATCATGATGGTCTGGGTCGTGACAAAGTTGGTATCAGAGCCCTAGGTTCGTTGATCTCATTGTACCAAAACGAGTCTAGTAGAGTCTTGCGGAACAGTACAGAGACGTCTGTACTTTTCTTCGAGAGGCTATAGAACTTTAGGAAAACTCATTTCTTTCTTTCTTTCGTGCTATTACTTGAATCCAATTGGTAACTAGGTGATACAAATTGATATCTTTCTTCCTTCACTCTATGGTCAGAACTAGAGCAACAGAAGTGGTAACACCAACACTAGCAAGAGAGGATGCGTCCTTCCAAATAAGCATGTTTCCCTGATTCAATGTGGGCATGTAATGACTAGTGAGCAACATGAGGATTTCATTATGTTCTTAAGGTTGAAACCTTCATTTTTCATGGGTACTGAATCTGAAGATTCTTATGATTTTCTTGTTGATTGTCATGAGCTACTTCATAAGATGGATAAGGTAGAGTGATTTGGTGTTGAGTTTATGATATACCAGTTAAAGGGAGACGCCAAAATGTGGTGGTGGTCTCATGTTCAGTGCCGGCTAGTAAATGCACTACTCATGACTTGGTAAACATTTTATAACTTTCTTTATGGAGAAGTATATACCCTGAACCTTAAGGGATAGGAGGAGAGATGAGTTCCTGAATATGGAGCAACATAATATATTTGTTGCAGCCTTTAAGGCCAAATTTTGTGTTTCATCCAAATATGGTACTCCACTTTGCTTCAGTCAAAAAGAGCAAATTCGTCGCTTTGTGAAGGGATTAAGGTCAGATTTGCAGAATCAAGCTTATAAGGGTTGCTTCAGCAAAATCTTCTCAGAAAGTGGTTGATTTTGTGATGGAGGTAGAAAGGGGTGAAGTCAGAAGACTTTGCCAAGGTGACAACATTCAAGAAGTTTTGTAAGGGACGACTAGATAATGAACACCATTACTTTGGAAAATGTATTTAGCATTATTGTCATAACATGTATGGGTTGCTTAGTAAATGATGAAATTATGTTGCGACAGTTGAGTTTAGAATCTCTACTACTATTTCCTAGATCGAGTGTATATCAAAGAGGGTCATGATACGACTACTCCAATAGCAGCAATGCTTACTTGGTTAAGATATTAAGTTTGTTACAATCGTGGAGAACCTGTACATATGAGGAGAGATTGTCCACATCCGCGCATGTCTACCACGTGCCGCAGCAGACCAGAGCAGTGGTACCCGCGGGCAGTGGTAATAATGGCAGAGGATGTCCATAAGGTGGCGAGGAGGGAATTAGCGAGGCCGTGGAGGCTGGGGAAATGGTAAAACAGGTAGAGGAGTAGTGCAGCCAGGCAAGGAGGTTGCCCGTCAAGATGACAAGGCTCACTTTTATGCCTTTCCATGCAAGACCGAGGCTGAGACGTCTGATGTAGTGATCACATGTGCTATTCTTGTTAGTGACCGGATGGCTGCTATTTTGTTTGATCCGGGTTCTACTTATTCATATGTGTCAGTTCAGTTTGCCTTGGGATTTGATGCGGTTTGTGATGTGCTTGATGCCCCCATCCATGTTTCTACCCCAGTTAGAGAGTCAGTCTTAGTCACCAATGTATATCGTACTTGTCCTGTCCTGTTTATGGGTTTTCAGACTTGGGCTGATTTGGTTATTCTGGATATGACTGACTTTGATATAATCTTAGGCATAACTTGGTTGTCCCCCTATTATGTTGTGCTTAATTGTAATGCTAAGTCAGTAACTCTAGAGATCTCAGGTAGGGAAACGTTAGAGTGGAAAGGGGGGTACAAGCCTAAGCCAGCAAGGTCATATCTTTCATGCGAGCTAGGAAACTAGTGGGGCAGGGGTGGTTTGGGTATTTGGCTCATATTTGGGATGTTGATGTTGAGTCTCCCTCTATTGAGTCTAATCCTGTAGAGTCTGAATTCAAGGAAGTGTTTCCTACCGATTTTCCTGATATGCCTCCGAATAGAGATATAGATTTTTGCATTGACTTAGAACCTGACACTCACCCCATCTCCATTCCTCCGTATCGCATGGCTCCGGCAGAATTGAGAAAGCTTAAAGCTCAAATCCATGAGCTTCTTGATAAAGGTTTCATCCGTCCTAGTGCTTCCCCGTGGGGTGCTCCTGTCTTGTTTGTTAAGAAGAAAGATGGTAGTATGAGGACTGGTGATTTTATCTTAAGCCATAAAGGAGTGGATCGATACCGGAATGACAAGCTTATAGATAAATAAAGTCCCATTGAGTATACTTGGTTAAAGGCAATTGAATATTTTAGTAAGAAAGTGCGTATAAAATTGGGTTAGTCCTTTGAATTTGATGGGTATACCTGAGTTTGAGGTGTCATGTCGATCAAAAGGTTGACTTCGTAGTGATAGCCAGGGCTAACTGAGCATAATGGTAATCAAAGTACGTGATGGGATGCAACTATATAATAAGATTGTTGGTTAAGCGAATTTCGTATAGTAATTACGACTTGCGAGTATCTAAGGTTGTGGTTTTCTAATATTTGGTGAGTAATGTGGTGGTATGGGAAGTTTTAAGAGATGGTGGGACACCATTCGAGTAGAGTATAAAAGAGCTAGAGTCATAATGATGAAAAAATAGTGGGATGTATTACAACCTTTAGAGAGAGGCGAGAGCAAGAATATTTTATTTGATTGCAAAGGCTAAAGAGGTATCTTCAAAGGGGTAGATAATTGGGTTCAGAGACGCGTGAATTCATTTGTTTTGTTGTGGCTATGGTAATAGTGTCACGAATCCAGCTGATTGGTTAAAAACTATTGAAAAAGACTTGAGAAAGGAGTGTACAGACATTAGCTCGAGTGTGATGATAAGTGCTTTGTTTTTGTTTTTGAGTTTAGTAATGAGTACAATTGAATTTTTAGCGAAATATATTGTAAAGTTGATGGGGAGGCGATCAATGATAAGGGAAGATCCATGAATTCATAAGAATCTTCAAGATATAAGCTAATGTTGATAGATAAGGAGATTATGTTATACGGTTGAATTTACAATTTAGATTTTTCATTGTAAGTCTATATTTGTGGTGATATATTTTGTCAAGGTATGAATTTGCAAGGTGAGAAATGATCAATTGTATCAGATATTGAGCATTTGAAAGGACTTACACCTAAGTTGAGTCGTAAGTTTATTATTGTTGATTGTTAAAGTACCTAAGAAATTTTTTCATTTAAAAGTGTTTGTTTAGAGTAAGGTAAATGGTCGGAGTGTTTATGATGGTTGTTAGTATTGAGTGTATGGGCTTCAGTAGAATGATGTGAAGAGTATGTGGAGTCAACTGAATGGAAATGGCTGGTATCGGCTCTTTAGAAGAAAAACCTTAGTGTTATTCAATATTTATTCCGTAAATTCTTATGTGACCATCTATTTCATTTTGTAAATGGTTGTGAGTATGATTCACTAGCTATGCTCACGTGTGTTTTCACTTTTGTGGGTGGATCCCTAGTGGTGGATCAAATGTATCGATCCTGCAATGTTCTCTTGGCTGAGTGGGATGATTGGGAAGACTTGGTTATTTCAGAGGACATATTTGGTGTTGTCTTGGAGTTGTTAAAGTATTCTTGTTGTTTTACATGTACCACCTTGCTTATGAGAAATTATAGAAGAGCTACCATGCGTATTTATGGTTGTCTGACAATCTTAATATTCATCTAGTCGTCGAGGTCATGTATCGATTATGTGTGGTTGAATGTGGGGATCATTGGGTCCAATTCTACTGTTCTTAAGGGTAATCTACAATCACAATTACTAATCTAGCATTTCGATAGTGTTGTTAGAAGGTTTGTATGCTTGAACAGATCCCTCGATGAGTATCTGATGTCTAAAGATCAAATTTTTATAACTTAAGCTCATGGAAATTTATGTTGTGAGATGGAGATGTTGATAAGATCTATGATTGTCTGGGTATTTTGAGTGTGTGTTGGTTGGTTCAGGTTCACCTCTAATTGTAGCGAGTATTGATTTAGGATTTTATCATGGTTATGTGAGAAAGGATTCGTCCTGATGATTGTGTCAAGGTCCTTGATAACATGTTGCAGACGTGTGTACGATCAACTTGGTAGTTATTGGGAATAGCTTTTGTTGTTATTTAAGTTTACATACAACAATATTTATCACTCGAGTAGTGAGATGACTTCATTTGAGGCATGGTATGGGAGGATGTGTAGGTATTCAATTGGTTGGTTTGAGGCTGGAGATGTGAAACCTTTGGGGGTTGATTTGGTGAAAGATGCTCATAATAAGGTGAGAATCATCAAAGCTAAGCTTCTAGCAGTCCAGAGTCGACAAAAAAAGTATGCAGACCATAAGGTAAGGGACGTGACATTTCAGGCTGTTGAGCAAGTTCATCTTAAGGTGTCACCCATAAAGGGGGTGATGAGATTCGGCAAGAAGGGAAAGCTTAGTCCTCGATACATCGGGCCATTAGAGATTTTTGACTGTGTAGGGCCAGTGGCTTATAGGTTGGCTTTACCGCCTAGCCTATCTGGAGTCCATCAAGTGCTCTGTGTGTACATGCGAGACAAGTATCCCCAGCTATCCGACGATTCAGATACTACTCTACTCTTACCTTAACCAGTTTTTCCTAGTTTATCACTCAGGGACGAGTGATGGGTAAATTGGTATCTATTGTAATGACATGTTCCCATCGTTATGAAAAAGCCAATGGGGAAAGAAATTGGGCTAGAAAACTTTTGAGTAGTGACTTGGAAATTTCTAGCCTAGGCCAGACTTGGACGAAATCTGAGTCAGGTGAGTTCTAGGTAAATCTGGTAATAAACGGGGGGTTTAATTATGAATTTGATCACATGAGTGGATAACCAAGACGTTAAGGAGCCTGTACGGCTTTACTGAATCAAATTCGGGCTAGTAGAATTCTCGAAACTGATCTTGACGTGAAGGGGTAGTTTTTTAACGTCAAGGGTTGAAGGTGTGTTGCGAAATGGGAGCTTGGAACTCAAATTCTGACTTTCTGTCTCATTGCAAGCCGCCAGGACGGGGTTAGTTCTGCCAGGGTAGGGCTGCTGTGGTGAGTTGGGTCCCGCTATGGCGGGACAGTCGCGACTTAAATCGGGGAAAAACCCCAAAATTGTTATTTTCTGCAAAATTTCGTTCTTGATAGATTCCACGATTTCTAGCGCTAAAGTTAAGATTATTACTCCCCTAATCCGCAATTTGATTCTTAGAACTTAGAATCTTGGGTAGTGATCATTGGGGGAGGATTTTGGCCTTAAGTTAATGGGGGGAAAAGCCCTAATTGAACATTAGGGTCTTGGGTTTGGCCTTGGATTGATAGTTTGATTATTATCCGGGTAAATTAGGCCTTGTTTATTGATCCTTGTGTTAATTACTTGTTCTTAGACCAAGAACAAGCGAAGAGATTCCGGAAAGGGAAGGCTCAAGTGTCTTAGGAGGATTCAAGCTTGGTTTCGAGGTAGGTGATGGTTTGATTTCCTGTTTGTGTGATATATGTCGGTTAATTGCTGCATTTTATGCATGCGTGTATGTGAATAGGGAAATGTGAACCGAATCTAATGAAATGTTTATGTCTGAACAATTACATGCTCTGAACCTAATACTTGATTGTATGACTATGAGTAATGTTCATTATGGGTGGGATAATGATTGTGGTTGTGCTGACTGGATCGGGTGTCACGTTCCGACATATATATTAGATCGGGTGTCACGTTTTGATACACTAACAGTTTGGGTGTGGGTTCCATGAGAGGATTACTGTGATTATTACATTCATGTCTAATAGTCGTTGTTATTGGAAAACTGTAAGTTGCTCTTGAAATGATAATTGATCGATGTATTCTGTATATGTGTGTTTATTGTGTTGTAATTTCTTGCGTGTATTTCGCTTACTGGAGTAGCCGCTTGATCCTACCAGTACACTATGGTTTGTATACTGATACTACACTTGCTCGTTCTTTTTTTAATACAAGACATCTTCTGGTGGCTACTGATAGACCTCAGCTAGGAGATTACTGATCGAGACCGGATTCAAGGGTGAGCCAGTTCTTCCAGACTGTCATGGGTCCTCTATTGTTTAGTCCATTCTTTTCGGACTCAGACTCTCGAGTTAGATTTATCGTATGTTTATAATTGGGGTTGTACCCCTTTTCTCTTAGACTTGTTGATTAGTAGAGTTTTGGTAGAATGACTTTCAGGTTCTAGGGGTTGAACTTCCGCAATAGTTGTTAGTCGTTTTATTAAACTTCCGGAGTTTATGGGAACTCCATATTTTATTTAGTCATTTAAACCTGCTTCCGTATCTTTAAATGATCAGTTTTTCGTTAAATTGCTTAGTCGAGTTGTAGTAATGATTCTCCCACCAGAGGGTTAGTGTGGGTGTCAATCACGACAGTCTGGATCGTGACAGCCTCCCTCAGAGCCTATCCAAAGATAGTCCTTAAACTCAATTTAAGAAAAATAATTAGGAAAATTTATTCAATTATTTTCTTTAAAATTCATGATGAGTAAATTTCATTAGTTTAAGAAAAAAGAGTAAAATACAAGGTATGAAATATATACGTCTATAAAATAGTAGTATATTTATCCTACAGTTAAATAAATAAGTAAATGCACTTAAAATATACAACAATTTTGTATGAAAATATGGATGTGTCTTATATAAATTTATCCAAAATTTATAAATGTTGAGTTTAAAGGATATGAAAATTTATCATTTTATTTATTAAAACGTAAGAGAAAATAAAATAAAATAAGGTAGTAGTCGGGTCTAAGTATAGAATAGTATGTGCGGTATAATTTTATAAAAATAGATAAAATGGAGTTTCTAAAAAATAAACAAATAAAATAAATAATAATGATACTAAATGTTAAAATATTATACAAAGTTTGTGATCTTAGCTAGATTTATTATAAATTATAGTATATACATGTAAGTTGTTTAAAACATATGAACACTTACTATTGCATAGAAAAATTGACGATCGATTATATGTAGTAAAATAATACGTATATTAAAGTGTAGGGATTTATAAATTATAAAACTAAGTAAGTAATATTAGTAAAAGGGATAGTAGATATGAGAAAAAATAATATAAAGTATAACAACATAAAAGGTCATGTGTAGAAAAACTAAATATAGAAATATAGAATTTATACCATTATGTGCATAACATATATATGTATGTACATTGTATTTTGAATCTGTTGGCATACCTAAAATCTTGAAATAGCATGTTAAGAGATTAAAATATTTTAGTAATATTTGATTTGAAAGATAACAATAATGACAAATATAATTTTTATAAAGGAGATGACTTAAAGAATATAAAATAAGCCTAGTTATTGGAGTCCCACCCCAAATCATTATTCTTCTACCTTTATTTTTTAAAAGGATCTAAAAATCGCCTAATTATTTCATAGATAATAAATTAGGCATCTAAATATTGAACTAAATAATGCTTAAGTAACTCTTATTGGTCTACTTAACTCATGTAATTCTAGGTAAGAGATTTTGATTATCCTAAAGAGAAGGGTTAAGGATCCTTTAAAGAATTATTAAAATAATAACCGTCAAACTTAGGCTAATAAAGATAACAAAATGAATAAATTTGTACAATTTTTTTTTTCATAAGCTTTTTTAAACAAAGAAAACACGATAGGAAATTTATAATAGCGTGGGGAGCAATTGTGCTAATGAAAAATGGAAATGAGTATTAATAAATATGTATAAGCAAGAAAAATATTCTTATGCAAATTTGAACTTGAAATATTTTGGTCCTACTTGGAAAAAATGAGTTAAGTCGTATGTATCTTTTAAGACAAAAAGTAATAATTCTGACAAAACTTATAACATTTGTTTTGAACCTTTTTTAAAAAAATAATGTTTCTTCTTCCTTTTGAAAGTAGTATTTTAAAAGAACTTTTTAGACCCAAAATACTGCACTTTTAAACTCTCAAAGTATGCATTTTAAACTTAAACTTTAAACACTTAGTTTATAAAATAGGTATATAATATTTGAAAATATCACTCCAAGTTAAACTTCTTTGAAAAGTTATGTCTAAGTTAAATAATTACCAAATGTACAAAGGGATATGGGAGATTTAAAAAGGATATGAAATAGGCCTAACTAATAAAACTTAACTTATAACTTACATTTTATTTTTTTGTTAATAAAATATAAGGGCCTACTTCCCTACTTGTTTTCTGAAAAATAGGTATTTCTAAAGATAGATATCTTAGCCTTAAGTAATTCTAAAGGGTAATTCAAATTCATTTGGGAGTCCTAAACGATGAGTTTCCCTTTTCCTCAACTTAAAGGCCTAAATGAATATTATTTTAGCCCTTAGAAACTTCATTTGGGGGTTCTAAACCATAAGTTTTATTTTCCTTAACTTAACAGGCCTAAGTGAAAGGCCTAAATGAATATGGATAAGTAAACTTAAGACGTTGACCTATTTTCCAAAAGAAAAATATATTTTTTATCATTTGTTCTTAGAGTGTTACCAAAAGTTTATAATATAACTTTCGAACTTGTTAACAGATGCTATTAGCTCACATAAAGAATCTTCAAAATAAAAGACAAGAAATTTAATATATCAAAACTTAAGAGTTAGGCAGACATGTGTAAGAATTAGTTAGTATATCACAATAATATAATTAAAAGTTATAAAAGGGTCCTAAGAAACGTTGAACTCCTAATTTACGAGACTCCAAGCGTTGCGATGATCCTAATTGTTGTTGGCCTAATATTTTAGGCCAAAAAGAGTTCCAAAGTAGAAACTCCAGCCCTCCGGTTGTACATGAAACAGATGAAGAGGAAAAGAATTATGATTCATTAATTGAGAAGTCAAACATGAGATATATATATATATATACTAGTAAAAAGCATGAGTTTCAAGGAAAAATATTTGTCAGTATCTTGGTCATATTCAACCTCACAATTTGATTACCATTTCCCTGCCTCACTGCTTTTGTTTACTTATAATTCTACTAAAAAAAGGTTAAGATATGAAACCTAAAACGCTACAAACTTGGTGGGGACTTGACAAAGTTTATAATGACCTTTTCTTTCTTTCTCAATCTTTTATGTGCACTTATATTCATGTAGAAAGAAAATATATAAATTTGATTATCAACTTTTGTGGTGAGGGAAATAAAAAAGAAAAGCACCATAAATCTGTTTCGACAACCAGTAAACAACTAACTTCAAATACTTATGACATAGTACCAACATACTTCAAATAGTAACTTATCGATCATATATATAACACATACTCATGCTTCCAGATCAAAAGTTTATGAGTCAAACTTCCCCCCAAAGATAATATTTCCAGGGAATTAGGCACAAACGAACTACTCGAAAACTAAGCTTAACAAAATTCAGCGATTTACGGAAGGAAAGGATATCTAAAAGAAGCGACAACTCAACATTAATAATCAGTCTAAATCAAATTGAAAGCAATATAATCTCCTAATCCAAGTTAAAATGCAACATTAATGTCAAAATCTACCCATCACATATCACCAAAGTGTGCTAGACAAGGGCAACAGTTTATTGCATGAAAACGAGTTAGTAACAGGCATACTATAGCTTTCATACACACTGAAAACAGACCTATAGAGCGAACACGACCACAACGGGAGAGAGAGCAACACAATAGTTTCAAATCATGCTGGAAAAGGAAGAAATACTTTCATGCTTGTATTAAGGCAAACAGTCGACTAGTTCACTAACTTCCACGAAACAAAAAAAAACTTCAATAGGATTACAGGTTGGAACTTTGGACCAACAGTTGCTATCAGTACTTGACAAATCGAGTGTTGTCCTATCTATATTAAAACATTCAATACTAGACGACTAAACTCGAGCAAGAAGGGAATTGGATAAAGATTAAACGACTAAACTCGAGTAAGAACTGGATAGAGATTTAAGACGAGATAAACCAAAGGAATTACATCTTAAACAAATAAGAAAGAGCGGATCGAAATGTTATCATCCTAAATCAGATACATGTTTCTTGATCGTGATAACAACACTAACGATATATGAAGTCGACCAAAAGGCCAAAGAAAACCGAGCATAAATTCGGACCATAACTAAAACACATAAATCATTGAAAATATTTGGATGAAGATTGAAAATGAGCTTACCTCTCGTTGAGCAGCAAACTAAGGCTTTTACGTTGATATCCAACTTCGAACCCTTCTTCAGACTCGAATTCAAAGATGAAAACGGAAAGATGAAAGAAGATAAAAAAAATTGAAATCTAATGCTTGAAATGTGCTCTTTGTCCCTCTTTTTTGTTCGTTCCTGGATGCCTTTGGAAGGGAAGAACACTTTCCTTTTGTAGGAAAAAAATGGACTCAAAAATCCCGATTTGAAATCTGAAAAATAAAAGAAGAACTGGAGGCAGAGAGCTGTAACTAGATATCAAAATCAACTATCATATTTCAGATTTCAAACCGTTGGACCAATTTCGACCATAAAATTTCAATTGTTTTAGACAAAACGTCAGCCAAAAAATAGGTGTGAGCGGCGTAGGGGTCTCTTTTCATCAGAAAAAGGTGATGGAGGAGACATAAAGTAAGAGACCGTCCGAAATTAGCATTTTTCGGTGGTTCATGGTCGTTCTTGGCAGAGATGATGGATGAGGAAAGTGGGGTGACTCACGCTCAAATTACACCTCTGCCAATTCTAGATGTAAGGACGATCGTTATTCAGTATAAAACCCAACGAAGAGTTGGGTTCGAACCCACAGGGAGCGGTACAATTGTTCAGATTCAGTTATGAAGTACAAATGTGGTCTAATTGATTATAGGAATATACATTATCGAAAATATATAAACAAGTCTAAGGGTGTGACAACGAATGTCAGATGGGGGGTTTGGATTGTCAATTATCAGCTACAACACAATCGAACACGAGGGAAATGACAATATAGAGAGGAATTCTCGGGATGTGATCGATTATAGGAGAATTTCACTATACGGGTAATTGAAATTACTAACAAATAGCTAAATATTAGTGGGTAGGCTACACTATAAGTAAGATAGTTTTCTCTCGAACAACATCCACGATTCAAGTGATTTCTTTCGAACATCAACAAACTTATTGAATAAGAACAGCCCACACCTTAATTCATCAACTCTCTCGAGCTAGATGGGTAGAATCAGATTTAGGATTTACTCTTTCAAGCTAAACCCATATCAACCCAATAACTACAATCATTAATTGAAAGCTTTGATTCTAAAACTTCTCTCTCAAGCAAGCCCAGAACTCTATACCAGAATTGCATTTGCAACTACAATTCGTAAATTCAAACACAACAAATGATTAAACCCACTTCAATTAAGTATTTAAATCAGTAATTAACAATACCCACAAGCTAATTCAACCCATAATCACATGATCACATCCCAAGAATTGGGGATTTAGGTAAGCATCATAAAAAGATAAAAACAATTACCAACTCGATTAGCCATCAGTTGAGTAACAGTTTCCAAACCATTACAATGCTCCAAAGTGATTCAATTCAAAAACCCACTTGAAAATCCTCAATATTAAGCTTAGAAATCCTCAAAGTCTACAATAAGAACTGAAAAAAAACTAAGGGAAAACTCTAACTCTAAAACTTGGGGATCAGAACTCCTCAATTTTCCTTTTAAATTCCAATTTATAGTTGCCCACTTTTTGGCCTGAAAGTCCATTCGGCGGAATATGTTACACCTCGCCGAGTGGTTCGGCGATCCGCCCTTTGCTCCCTTCCATCGCTATTTTGCATTGGTTATCAGCCTCCCAGGTCCTGTAACTTTGGGCGATCAAAGTTGCCATCGCGGATTCATTCGGCGATTCGTAGACTGCCCATTTTTGTCGCCAACTTGGTTCTTCCCCAAGGCTGGTACGCTGGAACTTTGGGTGAGCTAAAGAGCCACTCGGCGGTTCGCCGAGTGGTCTTGGCGTTCACCAGGGTCGCTTTTCTTCACTTCTTCAGCGTGTTAGTTCTTTTTTGTCTGGTAGTGTCCTTGCCTTGCTCCTTAGCCTGTAATGCTTCAAATCAACACTTTAACATCAATTTAGAGCATAAATTAGGCATTTTAGGACACTTATACTATCAAAAGATAGCCCTAAATGAGTCGAAATCTTGGACTCATCAACACCCCTAACTTAAACTTTTGCTTGTCCTCAAGTAAAACTCAAGATCAATTAGTTCAACAAGGATGTCTACAAACAGTGCTGCTTAAGACTCAACATAAATGCACACACAAGGCTCAATCTACACATACAATGATCAATTGTGCACTCAAAGTTTCAAATTGTGACTAACCATTATCAAGTGTACTCAAGCTCACAATGCTTGCTTCAAATGCAAGTTCAAGCTCAACAAATGTATTCAAATGTCCTCACAACAAAGATGATTCCATATTCACAAAAAAATTCTCAACAATTTAAAGTCCTAGAATCACATATAACTCTCACACTCACAAAGATTAACACATGCATGACTCCACCCATAGGCTTGCCCTTATTTTCTAATCAACATTCGTTTCAGCTCACTCAATATCAAAAAGGTCTTTTTACGGCTTGTAATGAGGCTGAGTGTAAAGGTATGGCAATTTAGACTTAGTGGCTCCTGCCTTTATGAAGTATGGCCTGAAACTCACTGTTCCTCCTTTTCTTTAACATTCAAACATGCTCATAATCCACCCCATTATTCAACTTGATATGAACCACCGGATATCCCATTTCTTTTGCAATTTTCACATACTTTATTTCACAACATTTCGATTTCAGTCTTTCTCATTTTGTTTTCAACCTTTTTCATTTCTTTTTCTTTTTTTAATATGGAGGGGTTCCATTATTTTCCAAACAATCCATTTTGGGGGAATTTTTCACACTTCTTGATTCTCCTTCTTTTTCACCACACCCCCAACTTAGGCTTTTGGCCTAAGGTGGCTATTCAAACAAACCATACTTCATAAAAGTTATGGGTGAAGGGGTAAAAAGAGGTCACAATTGTTCAAGTTTCTTCCAAGAAAAGGTTAGGCTCAAATGGGGCCAAGCAAGGTTCAAACTTCGCACAAGGTTGGCCACAAAGAGGTATGTTGTCAAATTGGTTCACTCTTCAAAAACTTTTGCCTAAGATCATTTCTATTGCTGGCCTCACTCAATCAACCGGACCAACGGGGAAAATTCTAGGTGTCATCAAGCACAATGTTCAATATGACCTCACCACACAACACATTGATACAATTATCAAACAAGACTTCACACTTTCTAGCTAGCGTGCAATGTTCATCACAAGAGACTTAATCGACAACTGGCTAGTCACAATGAGATGCTAAAAGAACACATATTGTCTAAGTAACATAGTTTGCCTCATCGTAGCCGCACATTCATTTTGTTCAATTAAGAGCACTATTCAAGTCATTGGTATTGACCACAACCGACACTCAAATTTGCACAAGAACAGCCACAATCACAAACAAAAGAGGTGGCAAACACTTTTAAAACTTGGTTCAAAACCATTTTCATATCAAAGCAATGGGTCATAAGTTCTCAACAACCACAACAATACAACAACCAAGATATAAATATAAGCCAAAAAGCTCCAATATTCACAAAATAAAAATAGCCCACTAGAGGTAGTATGGAAATACCTCACCCCACCAACAAAATATGCAGTTTTCCTCAAATGCAAATGAAAACAGAAATAATCAATAAAGTAATAGAGAGGGAGGTAAAAATAGTCATCCTGCCAGGCTAGGCCTGGGGTGAAGTCTGCATATCAGTCACTCCATCTGTTAGGACATCAGTGCCCAGTATCTCAACATCCTTGGCTCCACTGGTGCCCACCATAGTTGTATCCTGAAGCGATGCCTATCTTGCAGTCTTGAACATAGCACCCTCCAAGTCAACCAAATCCTCATACATTATCTTCTCCCTCTCACCAAACTGCTCCTTATCTGTCTCAGCATCGATCTCAGCATCAGCATCATCAGCTCTCATCTCATCTCCGGTAGTAGTCGGAGGAACCTCAGAACAAGATGGAATATCTGTGCTCGAAACCTCGGGGATATCCACAGTGCCAAATAACATGGATAGATTAGTGGTCTTCAGCTCGTCCACATCTTTATGGAGTCCAACAAGATCGGCCTTCAAGGACGTCACCGCATCAGCAGCTCTCTGTCCTCTCTCACACACATCCACTCTTACAGTAAGAGCATCAATCGTAGCTCTGAGGGGTTTCAAAGTAGCACCAATGGCCCTCTCAATCATCCCAGGAATAGCATCCTCTAATCAGGAGGCACGCACATTGGCATATTGGGCTAAATGGCCCATCTTGTAAAGCATCACCGGGGTGATAGGAGGTCTGGCAGCAGAAGATCTAGGGGGTGGGGGAGCAACAGAAATGCCAGGACTCTCAGAAGGAGAGGAGCCAGAAGTACCTGACGGCCCACTAGCCTGAGTAGGCAGGACTGTCTCTATAAGTAGCATATCAACATCAACCTTCGGGGATGTGTCCACCGGGGCTGCCCTCCTCCTGTCAGCCTCGTCACGTATGTACTCGGCCTCTATACGCCGGATGTCGGTAGAAGAGGTGGGTTTAACCTCGACATCCCTCTGTTCATCTCTCGGAACACGGGCCCATCAGCACAACTCGGTGATCAAAACCGGAAATATGAGTGAATTCTGGCTCTGCTTGGCCCTCATGGCCATATCCTTCTCAATAATCAATCCCAAATTCAGCCTCTTCCTAGTTATGATGGACCCAAGACAAGATGCCTTCGGGTGGTGGAGAATAGACTCATTCTGTGATGGCATGATGGTGCTGCTGATGAACCCGAACGAATATTTGGAGGCAATTTTCCGGTCCTTCTTCTCGATGGGTGCACCTGCTTCAATCCACCTCGAGGTGATGTCGGAGAGAAGGGGGGCCAACCAACCTTTTAAGTTATCTAGAGTTTGTGTCGTGATCATGCTCTGGTAGTCATGTATAAAGTCGGAAGCTCACCCAAATACAACATTTATGTCATCGCTGCTGCATTTTACCTTTTTGCCTCAAACTACCACAAACTCCACCGGTTTGAAGGCACTAGCCTTCTTCTTCCCCTTCGGCACCAAATCGTCGTAGGCTGAGTAGAACTCCTGGACCCAAGTAGGGATGAATGGGCCACGGGGTTTTGTGAAAACCTTTAATCTGTGGAATCTGAGAGTGTCCCATACCTCTGAATGTCTGTCCACCACACCATCGGTAGACAGTCTCTTTTCCTCTAATATAGTCCTCAATCCCTTAGCCTTTAGTCGGTTGAGTGACTGGGGAGGAGGACCCTGAAAAGGTGGTGACTGCACCACTGTCTGTGCTGGAGGAGGCACTGGAGCTGAAGCTGAGGGGGTAGGCGTTAGAGGCACTGGGATCCTAGATGGATCATTCATCGACTTGGAGTGTAGCTCCGCTCTCTTGGACTGACGTAATTGGTCATCCTCAGGCTTGGAGATAGAGGGCTGAGAATCATGTGAGTCCCCCTCACTGCCTGATGTGGTGAGGTGTGTCTCGTTGACCCCCTCACTGTTTGAACTTGCCTCATCAGGTGGCACATCTACGGGCGCCTTGCCCTTGCCTTTACCTCCCTTTGGAGGTAGTTTCTTCGCCTCTGCTTTGGAAGCAGCTGCCTCCTCATTTATCACAACTCCGTGTGCCCGCTTTCGGGGTGGCATGTCTCTACCAGCGACTTTGGGTCTATCCATTCTTGCAAAACAATGTAGAAAACGTTAGAAACAGTCAGGAAAAATTTCAGAAAACAAGTTGCAGGAAGACTCAGAAAATCGCCGAACCACTCTGGCGAGCCAGGTCGGGCTCGCCGAAAGTTACAGCACAAAAATTGCAAAAATTCAAAGCTGGTCGGCGATGTCTAGGGCCTTTTGGTGGCTCGCCGACACCAATCGGTGGACTAGAAGTAGCTCACCGAAAGTTACAGAACAATTATGGGAAAAGGGGCGCAGAAGGGCGATCAAGAAGGACTTTCGGCGAGCTCAGGTGTATCGCCGAAAGTTACAGAACAACAACTCAACATTTAGAGAAATAAAGGGCGATCTAGGGGGACTTAGGCGAACCCCCGAACCATTCAGCGAGCTCGACCCAGCTCGCCAAATAGTTCTCCGTGCCAGTTTGTTACCCCTTTCTTAAAATTCAAATCCGCAGCCCACAAAAACAAAATTAAACACCAAAAACATGAAATTCAAACTAGACCCATAAGACCCATGCCCTCGGGGTACTCAGACTTCCCCCGATTTGGCTAAAATTGACCAATCAACATCTTTTTTCCTTAAGAATGACGTCAACTGCTCTATCATCTTCACTGCAACCCAACAATTTTAATTCGATTTCAACCGGTAATGACATGGGAATCATGATTTAAGGCCGATTAATTACGATTTCATTTAAGATAAGGCAAAATAATAATCACACAATGATTCATACGACATTTTCCATAGATATAGACAACAAAACATCGATTTGCATTTGATTTCAACTAACAATCAAGTTTGGGGTTCGAAAAACCAACCTTTATGATGAAAATAGATTTGAAGTGCTAGGAAGCAAAGTAATTCCAAAGTCCATCCCGAGAAAATATACCAAACAAAATGAAAGTAAAAATGTGAAAGTACAAGAAATTCAATGCCGGAGTGAAAGTGCGGAAGTTGAAAAAGTGAGAAAGTGAAGGATTTTTTAATTTAAAACCAATTGCCCCTTTTAAAACTCTTCAGTTCGCGCGCCAGTCGGCGAAGTAAGTCGCGTCCGCCGACCCACTCGGTGATTCACCGAGTGGTACTTCAGCCCACTGAGTTTTACAGAATCTCTGGCAAGCCAGGTGGTTCCAACGGCGGTCCAAGTCAGGCTCACCGACCGGACTTTTGGCTCGCCTAGTTGCCATTTTCCCAAAATTTCAACTTTTCAACCTGCACATTCAATACCCATTATTCAAACAACAGAAATAAAAGCAATAAAACTTGGATTGCCTCCCAAGAAGTGCCTCATTTAACTTCGTGGCACGACGTGGATACGCTTTCAAGGATCATTCTTCGGGTTGGCCAAGGTACCACTTTGTAGGCCCCATTTTGTCCTTGGGTTCAAATGAGATGAAATTTGACCCATTTGCGTTTCCAATTGCTTGACGAACACTGAGTGTGAGGTGACCGTCTGATTAAGTGTAGAGACGTCGTCTTTAATTTCTTTCAAAACTTTGTCCGGCCCTTCTACCTCGGATTTCCACCCGGCCTTGGATAGTTTTGACGAAAACCTCCTCCTTGATTTGCGAAGAAGTTCACTTCCTCATTATACAACTCCTCAAAATGTGCCTCATCGAGGTTTTCTCCACCAACACCCACAGTATTTACACTCTTCAACCCACTACCCATCACATTTTTCGACAATAAGTCCAGTTGGACCAACATTTTTGCCATGTTTTGGTCTCTCTCTTGATCCTTCTCGATCTGCTCTTTTGTCATTCTAAAAATGAGAGGAGACACTTGGTCCTCACGAGTGTACACATGCTCTATTGATTTTGGTCATACCATCAAGGATTTGGGATGCAACCTCATAAGGCTGCTGCATTATACCTCCGGGAACAAGCTGATCAGCAACTCCTTTGTTCACCGAATCAAGACTCCTATAAAAGTATTGCAACAAGACGTTGGGCAGCCCATGAGTTGGGCATTGAAGCACTAGCTTCTGAAATTTCAGCCACGACTCGTGAATTGGCTCACCTTCCAACCGTTTAAAACCTTGAATACTATCTCTTAGTGTCATCATTTTTTACGGGGGAAAGTATCTCACAGAGAAAGCTACGGTAAGCTCATCCCACGAAGTAATGGAATTTCTTGGGAGATCAGCTAGCCACTTGGTGGCCTCTCCCATCAAAGAAAATGGAAATAATCGAAGACGGACCGATTCTTGAGAAATGTTCTTGAACGAGAACGGTCCACAAATGTCAACGAAATTCTGAATGTGCTCATGTGGATCCTCATGAGCCAGCCCTCCAAACAATCCTTTCATTTGTAAGAGTTGAAGGATTGTGCTAGTGACGTGAAAAACATTGTTCCCTTCAGTAGGAGGTAGACGTATAGCCCCAACACCACCCAATTGGATAGGTTCGTTAACATCGTTCAAATTCCCTATATCGTCTTGGTGGCCAACTTGGCTACCATTTCTCCCATTTACGCTAATTTCTTCTTCTGTTCAACACAACCAACAAAAACACAAACAAAGTAAGTCATTCAACTATAACACAAAAAGAACACAATTCAAACTTCGATAATAGAATTCTAAGCAACACCACTCCCCGGCAGCGACGCCATTTTTTACTAACGCTCAAATTACACCTCTTCCAATTCTAGATGTAAGGACGATCGTTATTCAGTATAAAACCCAACGAAGAGTTGGGGTCGAACCCACAGGGAGCAGTACAATTGTTCAGATTCAGTTATGAAGTACAAATGTGGTCTAATTGGTTATAGGAATATACATTATCGAAAACATATAAACAAGTCTAAGGGTATGACAACAAATGTCAGATGGGGGGTTTGGATTGTCAACTATCAGCTACAACACAATCAAACACAAGGGAAATGAAAATATAGAGAGGAATTCTCGGGATGTGATCGATTATAGACAATTTTCACTATACGGGTAATTGAAATTACTAACAAATAGCTAAATATCAGTGGGTAGGCTAGACTATAAGTAAGATAGTTTTCCCTCAAACAACTACCACGATTTAAGTGATTTCTTTCAAACATCAACAAGCTTAGCAAATAAGAGCATCCCACACCTTAATTCATCCACTCTCTCGAGCTAGATGGGTAGAATCAAATTTAGGAAATTTACTCTTTCGAGCTGAACCCATATCAACCCAATAACTACAATCATTAATTGAAAGCTTTGGTTCTAAAACTTTTCTCTCAAGCAAGCCCAGAACTCTATACTAGAATTGCATTTGCAACTAAAATTCGTAAATTCAAACACAACAAACGATTAAACCCACTTCAATTAAGCATTTCAATCAGTAATTAACAATACCTACAAGCTAATTCTGCCCATAATCACATGATCACACCCCAAGAATTGGGGTTTTAGCTAAGCATCATAAAAAGATAAAAACAATTACCAACTCGATTAGCCATCAGTTGGGTAACAGTTTCCAAACCTTTACAATGCTCCAAAGTGATTCATTTCAAAAACCCACTTGCAAATCCTCAAAATTAAGCTTAGAAATCCTCAAAGTCTACAATAAGAACTGAAAAAACTAAGGGAAAACTCTAACTCTAAAACTTAGGGATCAGAATTCCTCAATTTTCCTTTTAAATTCCAATTTATAGCTGACCACTTTTTGCCCAGAAATCCATTCGGCGGAATAAGTCGCACCTCGCCAAGTGGTTCGGCGATCCGCCCTTTGCTCCCTTCCATCGCCATTTTTCATTGGTTATCAGCCTCCAAGGTCCTGTAACTTTGGGCGATCAAAGTTGCCATTGCGGATTCATTCGGCGATTCGCCGACTGCCCATTTCTGTCTCCAACTTGGTTCTTCCCCAAGGCTGGTACGCTGGAACTTTGGGCGAGCTAAAGAGCCACTCGGCGGTTCGCTGAGTGGTCTTGGCGATCACCAGGATCGCTTTTCTTCAATTCTTCAGCGTGTTAGTTCCTTTTTGTCCGGTAGTGTCCTTGCCTTGCTCCTTCGCCTGTAATGCTACAAATTAACACTTTAACATCAGTTTAGAGCATAAATTAGGCATTTGAGGACAATTATATTATCAAAACATAGCCCTAAATGAGTTGAAATCTCAGACTCATCATGGGGCGGCCATAGGGAAGGAGGAAAACGTTTTGGGGAATGAAAATTTATGGGGAAAAGAAGAAGTAGCAGACGTTTCTTTTTTCTTTTTGGGGAAAGGGAGAAACGTTGGGGTCTTTTGGGAGGAAGAAAGGTTTTGATTTGATTTGGGTCGTCTCTCATTTGATCGGACGGCTAACAAAAACCAGGAGTTTAAAAAAATATTAATAATTAT